>PVJH01023257.1:0-35128 GCA_004026705.1 Nesogale talazaci | reverse complement strand
CTTCACCTGTTTGTGAAAGCTGGAGAGTTAGAAAGAAAATACAAGAAGACCTGATGCATTCAATTTGTGGTGTTGGTCAACATTATGGACTCTAATGTGGAATACCAAAATGTGTTAGTCTAGGATGACTAGACAGAGGCACTCATATGTATATAAGGAAGAGCATTATATAAAAGCGCAATTGTATATTGAGAAGACAGCTCAGCCCAGTTCAGATCAAGTACATAAGTCCAGTCTTAGCTCATATGTCCAATACTGGTCCATAAAATCCTCTTTACACTCACATAGCACATTGAATGATGCCAGATGCAGGAAGATTGCAGGTCAGTTGGTAGAAGGTCTTAAGGATCCAGTGGCAGCAGAAGTGTCTCAGCCCTGACAAGGGTCTCCATGGGTCTCCTCCAGCTCTCTGAGTAAGTCTCCTTAGCAGGACAGGGAAGGAAGATAGAATGGGCTATTTATCTCTTTACCACCTCCAAATGAGGTCATCAAGCTGCAACCTGACATCAAGCTGCTCACGTTGACAGGAGGTTATGGAACTACCACCCCCAAAGAATACACAATCCACCTTAAACAAATCACAGTTAGCATGCTTCTTAGAAGCAAGAATGGCAGGACTTCAGCTTACTTTGGAAGCGCCATCAAAAGGTACCAATCCCTTGAGAGGAACATCATGTATGGTAGAGAGTCTGTGAAATGAGAGGAACCCTCAGTGACATGAATTGACACATGAATACAATAATGGACAGCAATGGACAGAAGCAGACCAACACTCATAAAGGAATGAAGGTAACAGGAAACATCTATTTCTTTGGATATAAGCATGGGCCCAGCAACAGTCGTGAGGATGGCTCAAATGCAGGAAGTGCTTCCTTCCGGTCTCCATGGGGTTGCAATGGGTTGGGATTGACTTGACAGCACCTGACAACAGCGGACTGGTAGACCATTCACCTCCCATGCATGGATTCAGTTTCTGGGCAATGTAGAGTATGACTGGTGTATTGGAGAAGCCTTGTTCCTATGATGCTGAACCACCAGGTGCTCTGCAGGGGTAAAACGAGGCTTTCCAAACCACAATAAGTCACCATCTCAGAAGCCCACCAGAGCAGTTCTATTCTGTCCTGCGTTGTAACAGACTTGATGACAGTTTTTTGGTTTTGCTTTATAGTTTTCCAGAAGCGTATGAGGGAAAAAAAAGCTGGATCTACTTCTGAAAAATCAGCCAACAAAATCTCTATGAACCGTGATGAAATGGGCCTGTGGTGTCTGGGGTCTCCATGAGTCTGTGTCAAGTAGTAACAACCATATTTTTATTATGGACTGAGTTTTGCACCCCTCTCAAAGCCTGTTGGAATCCTAATCCTTAAACAGGTAGGTATGATTCTATTGGAAATAAAGTTTTCTTTGTTATGGTAAGGAGACCCTGTCTGTGTAGAGTGCTTCAAACCTAACAACTTCTGATTTACACGGAGTGCCATAGACACAGACTGAAACAAAAGGAGAAAATAGATGTGACGTGAAGATTGATCAAGGGACCACGGGGTGCTGCAAGAGAAGTGAATCTGCACCCAGAGGCAACAAAGAGACTCTGTCCCTAGAGTCAATGCCCTGGATTCGAACTTCTAGCCTTCTGAACTGTAAGAACACAATTTTCTGGTTTTCAAAACCTCTCACTTGTGGGATTTCAGTTACAACAGCCCAAGAAACTAGTGCTTGATCTTCACTCCACTTTCAACCATCTGTCTCCTGTTAGCAATACCTTTAAATTTATATTGTCAAGATTGATAACATTTATATTCAGTCAAGTACTATTTTAATGTTTCTGGTTTGTTTTATAGGTTAATTCAAAATCTGAAAAATAATAGGCTGTCTTAATGTTATTATAACTAAGCGAATATGTATTACTCAATGTAGAGACAAGTCATCCTTTAGGATTATACATTTAATGTTTCAAACTTGATACTCATCAAAGCAACATGATCCAGTTCAAATGGATTTTTATTTCTTAACATCAATCCCTGTTTCAAGTGCTGAAAATTACGTCCTATTTTAGCATACATCTTTCTTTGAACCATAGTCTTCTTTTGCAGTTTCCCTCAGATATTCCTTAGTGCCTTTTACTGCTGGGAACATTGTTTGGTAGGGAAATTTTAATTATTCCTTTATTTTCAGCCCTACTTCTTCTTACTCTCTAGCCTTGAACTTGGTGTGTCTCTGGGATCTTGCCATTTAATATAGAAATCTGTTTTCACCTGCTTTTTCCCTTCAATGACTTCGGAGTCCTCTATTTTCTTCTTCTTCTTCTTCTTCTTCTTCTTCTTCTTCTTCTTCTTCTCCTTCTCCTTCATCATTACCATCATCTTCTTTGACTATTCATTGTGTCTGAGGTGGACATATAAACAGCAAATTAGATTCCCACCCAACAACTCAGACACAAATTGCTCTGTAACATTGATCATAATCTCTGTAACGCTCTCACCATTTCTACCCAGTCTGCTTTAATTTTACCCATCCAGTTTCCCTGCCATCTCTGCCTTTTCATCTTTGCTATTAGGTGAAAGTTGACCATTTGACTTCATAAGATAGAGTGTTTAAAGAAGCAAAATTGTTTATTTTATAAGCTAATCTATTATTTGGCTGAAAGGTCACCTCTGGGAGTGGCTTCAGTTCTGGGTTAAAAGGTTAAAAGAGTATCTTAGAGTCAAGCTTTCTATTGGTCCAGCAAGGTTGTCTGAAGAAGCTGTGGTTAGTATGGGCCATTAGTTCTTGTGGGGAAGTGAATTGTTTGATCAGATTCTCCTAGCTACAGACTTTTAAATTGCAAATAACTGGGTGGAATGATAGGACAAAAGGTTTGGAAATTTAGCAAGGTAATTGGTCAGCTTGACATTTTGTAGGTTTAAAACAAGCCACCTCAGAACCATATGCTTGGAAGGGATGATATCCTTAGATCCCAAGATTCCTGTGTGCTGAACCTTCTTGATCCAGGAGAGACGTATGATGTCAGAGAAGCAGGATCAAGAGCTAGGACCAGAGTAATGGTTTTCCCACCTCACAGAGTAAGAAAACCAAGTGTCTTTGGAGAGGAGTCTTCCTTGCAGAGTGAGGTCTTTGATGCTCTTCATTGGAAGGAGTTAGTTTTGCTGACCTATGGAATTCAAGCTTAGCACCTTTGGGTCAAGGTTTATGGCAGTGTACTGTGTCATTTGGGCATTGACTAGCAGCATTAAAGAAACCTAGTAATACTTGTCCAAGCAGGGGAGAGACCAAGGACCAGAAAGGCTTACCTGCAGGAATAGGCAAGAAGAGGTGTCCCTGACCTAAAGAAATGAATTCTGAGTATTGCTTGTCCTGAATTGTAACTTGCTAACTTCCCTAATAAATCTCATATTTTTCTATGTTAACTGTGAGGTCTGTGTGACCATTGCAGGGAAGCAGACAGTTCCAAGGAAGGTGTGGTTGGTGTTAGAATCCTTAAAGAAGAATGAGGGTGGAGCCACGTCTGACTCCTATGTGGCAGTCACATGCTTATGTTAATTTCATGATTGAGATGTAGGGGTGGAATCTAGCCTGTTAACCTGGAGATAGCCATTGAGTAGCCAATGAGGTTTCTGTGTGGGCATGGCTTTCTCCTGATACGTCTGGGAAATCTCACGATATTTCCCACGTGAAAATGAGACGCTATCTTCTCCAGTTGTTGGGAGTTAGTCTCAGAGATGTTGAATCACGGACAAGACAAGATGGCAGCGTCTGAGGAGCCGGAGGAGAAGCCACATGGCTTTGGCCTGATGGAACCAGACCTCTGAAGCTGGAGAGGCCACGTGGGGACCCCTGCCACTGATGAGTTGCTTCTGCCACCACTGATGCTGTTGATGGACCCTGAGCCCTGGAAGTGAGGAGCCATGGGGAGACCCCTGCCAGCGCCGGGATTCTGCACCCAGTGACCTGTGACTTTGTGAGTCGAAAGGAGACATTATAAACTGTTATCGGGCATATGGGCTAATATCGGACTTATGACTTTGAACTGGACTGGGTTGGGATGCTCTCTCAGTGTTTCATTCCTTTTGTATATAAACCATTCCCTTGTATTCATATGTGTGTCTATGAAATTTGTTCCTCCAGTCTACCTGGACTAACACATCCTGCCACACAGAAATTCTCCAATGAAAGACCCTCAAAGTTCATCAACGAGATCCTCAAAGAGAAATCACTAGATCGAGAATTATAATAGCTGATTCTAATGCACTGTTCTCAAAGAAATAGTTCAACAGGCAATGTGTTAGTCTGGGAAGAATAGAGAAACAAATTCATAGACAAGCATACGGATACAGAGATAAGGTTTATATACATGAAAAATGGAACATTGAGACAGCATCCCAACTCAGTCCAGTTCAAAGTCATAAGTCCAATATTAGCCCACCTGCCTGATACCAGTCTATAAGGTCTCCTTCCGACTCATGAAGTCGCAGGTCAGTGGGTGCAGAATCTGGGCGCTGGCAGGGGTCTCCCCATGGCTCCTCGCTTCCAGGGCTCAGGGTCCATCAACAGCATCCAGTGGTGGCAGGGCTTCTGCCAGCCATGTGGCTTCTCCAGCTTCAGAGATCTGGTTCCATTAGGGCAAGGCCGTGTGACTTCTTCTCCTGCTCCTCCAGCTTCTCAGACGCTGCCATCTTGTCTTGTCCATAATTCATCGTCTCAGAGACTAACTCCCAACAACTGGGGAGATAACTTCTCTTCTCCATGAGGGAAATATCGCGAGATTTCCCAGAAGTCTCAGGAGAAAGCCATGCCCACACAGAGGCCTCATTGGCTACTCAATGGCTATCTCCAGATTAGGCTAGGCTCCACCCCTACATCTCACTCATGAAATTAACATAAGCACATGACCACCACACCAATCTTTGTTTTAATGACTTATAATTTTCTCTCTCTAAGCTTCCCTACTTAAGAGGAAACCTGGCATAACAAACTCATGCAGCATGAAAGAATTTGATTTGTACATATTCAGGGGAGAAAATAGAATGTGTCACAGTAGATTCTCAGCAATCGTTGTTATGATGTTGAATCTTGTGCTTGCACAGGTGACACATGTTGTGTTCCTCCCCTTTTTATTTGAAAACATCTTTATACAATGCCAAAAGGCCTGTGAAGAAAGTCGATGAGCACAGGAGTTGCAGAACACTATTGACAAAGGTGATCGAGCAGCAAAGGGAATTTTTAATGCTGATGAAATGAGCTATTTTGGACATGAAGGCCATCTCGTATGTTTGCTTTAGGAAAGGAGGCAAAAGTGCCAGAAGGTAAAGCATCTGTCTAAAATCTTCTCGTACTGCTCCAGCAAACGTGATGTTAAGCTAAAACCGCTGTGGTATGTCATTTCTAAACCACCAGTGTCTTTAAGGGACGATTGAAGAATGGATTGATTGTGATATTTGACTCTTCTAATGAGGTGATTATAGCAGGGTTCAGTGTTTGCATGGGGTGTCAACTGCCTCTTTTCGTTGAAGAGAACACAAGGATGGAAACTTTGCAAACAAGTTTCCTCTTGTCCTCCTAGGGCTAACAACTGTGGAGAGAATATCACAGTGGTGTATTTGTCTCCAGCATGCTATCATTTTTTCATCTGGTGGACCAGAGAGTCCCTGAAGCTTCCCAAAGTGGCCTTGTTAGAGTTGTATCACTCAGTGCAGTAACTCATGGGGTGATATATATCCCCCCCCCCACCCCCCGTATGGCTTGGTAGCTGGCAAATCACCCCCTTCAAGGGGCATGGCCCTCTCCTTTCTGTTCCACATCTCAGAGCACCCTACAGTTCTTCCCTCCACCCAAAGGCAGATGAACCCTGAAGGCAGATGAAGGCAGAAGATGATGAGTAAATATAAAGGGTGACAGGTGATACCAATCCTAGTAATTATACTACCTTGTCAGTCCCTCTCCTTGTAGCTCTGTCTAGCTGTAACCACCAAGTTAAGGAATGGAGCGTGCACACCTCCTGCCTGTCTCTAGTGATACCACTGGCCTTCAATGCATATTGTTGGCAGATGGTGATGCAGTATGTGGCATTCATATGCAGATATATGACATGCTGAGGTGGGCAGTATTACTAAGGATTTATAGAAGAGTTTTGACATTCAGAATGTCTTCCAATTTATCATCGGGGTTTGGCATGTATCATAACAAACAATGACTGGAGTACAGAAGGAACTAGGTCTCTCAGTTTGTAGCTGGCTTCCAAGGTTTTGAGGAAGTGATTAAGGTAAAGCGAACATCCTAAATCTTTTGTAGAAGGCTAAATTTAGGTAAGTGGATGGTACAAAGGACTGACCACCAAGGAACTTGCTCAATTCAATGCTGATCATAAATCAAAGCTTCGAAGAGAAGGGAGAGGAACCATAAATATTCCTTGTCAGTTTTAAAGAAAACTTGGAATTGTGAAGCTAAAAAGTTATCCTTGCAAGTTTATATGTGTGTGTGTGTGTGTGTGTCCATGGCCTTATTTATCATTTCAGGGATTGACCCATAGCTGTTAAATTCTAGAGTCTCAAATGACAAAAAGAGAGGTTTATCCACCAGATATGAACGTGAGTGAACTGAAGACATTTGCTGTTTCATTCTTGACTATAGCACTCTCTTATTCATCTTAACTCATCCCTGAGTGATATCAGTGTCTCCTTCTCTCCCTTAAACCACTCTTTATTTGGGAATTATTTTTTAAAAATATTTTCTGGTTTTGTTTATTTTCTTTAACTCAGTGTTGTGCATATCATTGCATGACTATAATTTATAGGCATGCATTACTTAGCATCCACGTTGTGTTCTCAGGATGTCACGTGAACTGGACATTGTGCTAACATCTAATTAAAACCTTAGGGGAGCCCTTTTCTGTTGCTGTGACTTCCCCTGCCCCGACTGTTGAAGCTTCAGGTGGATGCTGGGGCAAGGGGTAGAGTGAGTGGGGAGAGTGTGGCGTCCACTCAGCTTCACTTGGTGTTCCGC
Source organism: Nesogale talazaci (assembly GCA_004026705.1). Lineage (NCBI taxonomy): Eukaryota > Metazoa > Chordata > Mammalia > Afrosoricida > Tenrecidae > Nesogale > Nesogale talazaci. Next base: position 28,132 of record PVJH01023257.1, on the reverse strand, counting down.
TCTCCAGGGGCAGTAGTAGTCGTCAGCCTTTCATAGCCCCTGTTTCTGCCACCTGCCTGCTTGCCAGGCAGACTCTGAGGGCTCATGCCCAGGGTCAAGTCTTCTGCCTCCCTTGCTAGTATTCCATTCTTGATCCAGTACTGCAGAAGTCTTAGTTTGGGGGTCTTTAAAACCATTTGTGAGCATACTAAACAAAAAGAGAGCTGCATTCTCTTTAGAAAAACAAAACAAAAACAAAAACAAAACACGACAAAAACGTATGGGTCAATGGGCATCCTGGATACAGTCAGCCACTGCCTGAGTGAACATTAAGTGATGCATATCTAGATAGTATTCTTATTTTTTTATGTTTATTTTTTGGTTTTCTTCGGCATCACTGCCCTCTGGTGGTGGGAGTAGGAGGCCCAGTCTTTGCTCCTGTGGAGCTGGAATTGAACCTCCATCCCAGTGGGCCACAGTCTTGCGCACAACCACTACGCCACCGGGGCTCAGCCCCGATAATATTATTTTAAAAAAATTTTGGAGTTAGTTGCTCTTGAGACTCATAGTGAGTCTGTGTACAATGGGCCACTGTTTGCTCTTACGCCACCTCACAGTCTCTTCTATTTGAGTCTATTGTTGCAGCCCCTGTGTCAATCCATCATGTGGAGGGGCTCCCTTTTTTTTTTTTTAACATGGTAGTGCATGCTATTGTCAATGGATAAGCAAAACTGATGTCTAAACTTGGGTTTTCTACTGTATTGCTGCATATTGCATGAACCCATACCAATAAAGAGTGCAGATGCATTAAATAATTATGTAGTTGATATTTCGCATCACGTCTCTGTGCAGAATTCTTTAGAGTATTTCAACTTCACAGATGTTTAAGAGGATTTTTGTTGATTTCAGAAAATTGTTTGGAGTGTTTGGATGATCTTGCAAAAAGATATCTTTTTCCCAATGAAATTTAAAATAATGGAATGTGATCAATTTTCTGTTGAGGAACTGGAGTTGATGCCACTTCGGACCTTCTCTGGTGACCTCAGAGGGAAGAAGAATCGAACTCCACACCTGTCCTAGGACAAGCCCTTCCTTCCAGCCTTCATTATTGTGGCAGTCACCGATCTGTGTCAATTTCAGCACTGCGAGTGTGTGGGGTGGTGTCTAGCCTGTCAAGCCAATGAGGCCTCTGTGTGAGCATGACTTTCTCCTGAGAATTCTGGGAAGTCTCTCAGTATTTCTGAATTGGAGAAAAGAGAGTTGACTCAGTTTCTTGGAGATGCTTTACTGACAAGACAAGATGGCAGCACAGACCTTGAGTCCTAGGAACTGGAGCAGCCGGAGGAGAAGCCACATGGGCTTACCCTCATGGAACCAAACCTCTGAAGCCAGAAAAGCTACAGAGGGACCCCTGGCAGCGCTGAGATGCTCCTATCACCAATGGATACTGCTGATGGCCTCTGAGCCCTGAAAACGAGGAGCCATGGGGAGACCCCTGCCAGCTTCTACTGCCGCTGGATACACAAGACTCTGCACCCACTGGCCTGTGATTGCCTTGGTATCATTGCACGTGCTTCGTGAATTGGAAAGGGACATTATAGACTGGTATAGACATAGGGGCTAATATCGAACTTATGACCTTGGACTGGACTGGGTTGGGATGCTTTCTCAATGTTGCATTCCTCTTGTCTATAAACCCCTCTCCTATATCCATATGCGTGTCTATGAATTTGTTTCTCTAGTCTACCTGGACTGATACGGTTATTCTACTCTGACACCAGCTGTCGCTCCCTTGGGACTCTACTTTTCTGCTGGTTCAATAATTCATGGCAAACGCTAAACAGCAGTCAATATTCACAATTATGGGGCTTACTAGGGGAGTTAATGGGCTCCAAGTGGGGAATCAAAAAATATTTAAGGATGCAATCCTTTTGTTCAAAGAGCTTTTTCAACCATGTTGTCAGGTACTCCTTTCTCTGCTTCTCAGCTTCTCAGTCAGGGGCGCCCTTGGCATCAGTCTTGCTTAGGCAAGTGCTACAAAACTACTTTCGGGCTGATGAGGGCTCAAAGGGCACCTCTCAGCTTTGCCCCTCCAAGGGCCGTGAAGCCAACTGCTCTGTCTTAGGATCTCCGTCCTGTGGCCCCTGGTGTCTCTGGCGCTGCCCAGGCTTCGCACATGTTTTTCTTCCAGCTGCTCTGACCGTGGGATTCTCTGTCTTCCTGTCTTCAAGAGGACTCACTTCATACCCAGCAGAATCGTGAGATGGATTAGCCCTCACTGTGGACGTCTCTAGACCTTTATGGGCAAACTCTTACCGCATCAGTTGGGGGGAGTTTCAAAGAGTGTGAATAAGAGATCTCATTTCACTGCATCCCTCACTGCCATTGCGTCAATTCGGACTCATCACAATCCTAAGAAGAGAATAGCTCCTTGTGGGTTTCAGAGGCTGTGCATTTTCAGAGGAGTAGGAAGTTTCATCTGGAGCGGGCATGGTTTCCAATTGCTGACTTTGCAGTTGTTAGCTCAATGTGTAACCGCTATGCCAGAAGAAAGCCCCAAAATCAAACAACCAGACCTTGAGCTATTTACAGGCTTTTCTTTTGTTATTATTATTTTTTTCCTTATTTGTATATTTTTTCTGGACATTGGTTTTGTTGTTGTTGCTATGGTTTTGTTTTCTTTTGTCACCTCATCTTTTGATGTCTTGTTTTGGGGTACATATTATTATCTCTGCAAGTCTATCTAGGTAATATAGACTGGATAAACAGTCTGGAGGAGAAAGCAATGGGACTGATGGATCTGGGCAAGGGGAGGGCATGGGAGATGGGAAGTTGAGGGGAGGGAGGTGGTGTTGATCAATGCAGGGATAAGGAAACAACAAGGGATCCAAAGTCAGTGGCAAGGTGGGTGTGAGAAGTCTGATAGGGATTGATCAAGAATAATGTAACTGAGAGAAATTACTGAAACCCATATGAAGGCTGACTATGATAGTGGGACAAGAGGAAAGTAAAAGGAAATAGAGGAAAGAACTGCTCCCAAAGGGCATTTATAGAGGTCTAAATAAGGCAGGTACATATGTAAATACATTTATATATGATGATGGGGAAATAGATCTACATGCATATACTTATAGAGTTAGTATTAAGACAGGAGATGGACATTGGGCCTCCACTCAAGTACTTCCTCAATGCAAGAACACTTTGTTTTATTAAATTAGCATTCCATGATGCTCATCTTCCTGACACGATCACTGAAGTAAGTGTGGTGAAGAAAACTGATGGTGCGCAGCTATCAAAACATATAGTGTGTGGGGTCTTAAAGGTTGAAGATAAACAAGCAGGCATCTAGGTCAGAAGCAACAAAGCCCACATGGAAGAAGCACACCAGCCTGTGTGACCATGAGGTGTCAAAGGGATCAAGTATCAGGCATCAAGAACTAAAAATTATATCATTGTAAATGAGGGGGAGTACAGATTGTGGACCCAAAGCCCCTCTGTAGGTGAATGGACATCCCCTTACAAGAGGGTCATGGGGAGGCGATGAAACAGTCAGGGTTCAGTGTAGCAATGATGAAATATGCAGCTTTCCTCTAGTTCTTTAATGCTTACCCCCACTATCATGATCCAAATTCTACCCTACAAATCCAACTAGACCAGAGGTTGTACACTGATCCAGATAGGAGCCTGACACATGGGGGATCCAAGACAGATGATCCCTTCAGGATCACTGGTGAGAGTGGTGATACCGGTAGAATGGAGGCAAGGTGGAATTGAAAGGGGGAACCAATGATAAGGATCTATATAACTTACTCCTCCTTGGGGTGTGGTCAATAGGGAAGTGGGTGAAGGGAGATATCAGATAGGGTAGGATGTGACAAAATAATTTGTAGATTATCAAGGGTTCATGAGGGAGGGAGGTGTGGGGAGGCAGGAAAAAATTGAGGAGCTAATACTAAGGGCTTAAGTAGAAAGACAATGTTTTGCAAATGATGATGGCAACAGATGTACAAATGTGCTTTGCTCACAATGGATGTATGTATAGGTTGTGATAAGAGCTATATGAGCCCTCAATAAAATGATTTAAAAAAACCCAACAACTCCCAAAATCCAAAAACCAAACTCACTGCCAGTGACTCATAGCAACTCTGACACATAGCAACTCTGGCCCTGTGGGTTTTGAAGCCTCACTTTTCTCCCACAGAGCTGCCGGTGGTGTCGAACTCCTGACCCTGGCTGTCAGCAGCCCAGTGACCAACCACTCTGCCACCAGGAAACTCAATTTCCTTCAACTCCAAGTTTTTTATCCAGCTTCTGAAATCAAGAAAGTACCCAAAGGCACTTAGCTTTACTTGTTTTGTGCACCAGAAAAGTTCATTGCTCTCTCATGATCTCAGTGTGGTGGCCCCTTGTACCTCTTCTACTTTCTCCATTTCATGTAGGGTCTCACATGAACTCCTTTCTCCCTAGAGGTTCTTTTTTCTTGCTGTTCATGGGATTTCTGTTTCTGTTCCTGAGTGTGTTTCGTCGTTGCTATACTGCACCCTGCCTGCCTGATCGTACGTACAGACCGCAGGTTTTATTTTTGATGTTGAAATGTGACATCATTCCTCTGAATTTTGCCATTCCCAGCTCAGTAAATCATGTAGTTATTTGATTAGAAATGGCCAATACCCATCCATACCCGTTCAGTTAATTAAGCCTAGACTGTCACCCAACAACAGCAGCAATAATACCTAGGATATCTATCTTTATGAACTCTCTTTCACTTTTGACCACTTCCAAGTTTTCTAGACTCATAAATTATGCGTTCCACATTCTGATGACTGTTTGCATCTGTCTCTTCTCATCTGGAATATTTTTTCATGAGCAAATAAATGTCCTCAAGTATTTGTTCCTTCCATATCATTAAACTGAACTCTACACTGAGGGGACAGATCTTTCCCAATATTTTGAATGTCTTTCAAACTGAGACGCTCATCTTCTGGCCCTCTATCTGACAATGCTCTATCAGTGTTCATCAGGTTTTCAGTAGCTAATCCCTCAGAAAGGGACACCCTCTGTTTTCTAGTCTGGAAGCATTGAGGAAACCTGTTCGCCAGGGGTGACACTGCTGGCATTTGAGCTACTGGTGGCTTAATGTCCAGAATCATAACAATGTTCAAGCCACCTGAATTATAACAAATTGATGGAGGAGTGGTGGTTCCTACGTACGCATTTTATCAAATACAACAGATAGGAAGGATTACATACTCTTGGGTTCATACTTTGTTTGGTGCCCTGCTGTTTTGGCTTAATAATTTCTCACATCTTTATATATTCATCAAAGATGTGCTTTTAAATGTCTGCATAGTATTTCATTAGGGCTATAGTATTAATTAGCTTATTGTTAGATATTTAGTGTGTCCCTAACTTGATAATCTCATGAAAAACATTTTTAATATGACCTTTTATTGCATCTGGGATAGTTCTTTAAGACAGTTTCTTGGAAGTAGGATTATTGAGACAGAGTACAAAGACATCATTAACTTTTGAATCACACTGTCAAACTGTTTTTCAGCAAGCTTTCACCAAAGGCTACCGTACCAGGAGTGTGGGAGGGTATCACACCTCATCTTTTCAACTTTACAACATTACAACTTTGGGAGGTGAAAAATGATTTTAACCTGCAGTTCTTCAATTAATTAGTATGGTTAATTTTTTTTGTATATGCGTGTATATGTTTTTCTCCACTATCTCAACTGAGCTGTTAATAATTATGGAGGAGTAAAGAGGAGTAACAGGTATTTGGAGCTATACTGTGTTGCTAGTGAAACATCTAGGCCTGCACTCTTTTAGTTCCAAAGCAGCCTTGCCAACTCTGATGGTGGAAAATATACTCCATTTAGCCCAGAGAAGCGAGTGGGTGCTGAAGTCCAGCCTGCGCTAGCATACCTATATGTTATATGCTATACCTATATGCTATAGCATACCTATATGTCAAGCAGCTACATCTGGCTGGAGCTAAAGGATTTGCTTGTCTTTTTAGTGTAAGTGTGAATTTTTATAATTTGCCCAACAGCATGTCTTATTCTGGCCAGAAGATAGAGGATTGTGGACATTTGGCGGATGCTTGTCTAAATTAAGTGGTCGTGGTGGTGGGGCGGGGGGGATGACTCTCTTGAATCCTGGGAATGAACAGAGTAATTAACTCCTGCGAGGTTTTGTGAGGGTTTTTTTTTTTTTTTGATAACCATTGGAACATGTAGGTGGAGTTCAGCCTGTCAATCAGGTCACAGTTTGATTGGAGAGCAACCAAGATAAATGACTTTCTGTAGGGCAGCTCCTCTCTCTCTCTGCTTCGCCCTTCTGTTGAGGAGCCACTTTGAGCCACGTTGTGACGGCACTAGATCCTGTAGATGTGTCCACTATCCCTGGATTGACAAGGTTTTGCACCCATTGGCCTGTGATCTTCCTGCATTCTGTATCATTGCTTTTGGCTGGGAGAGTTTGAAGAGGGATTTATGGACTAGTATTGGACTTATGGAGGAGTATTGGACTGATGGGCTTGATTTGGACCGGGCTGGGATGTTTGCTTGATATATAATTGCACCTTCATCTGAAGCTCTCTCTTACACATCTTTGGGTGTCTCTATTTTTTTTTTCTCTAGTCAATCCTAGTCTAACAAAATTTCTAATCCAAAAGCTGCTGGTTAGAGTCCCTCCAGTGGCCTCTCAAAAGATAGAAATAATGATCCTCTTTTAAGAGAGCAAAATCATTGAAAACTATTTGCAGCACAATTCTCTGCATCACGCATTGCTAGGAGTTTGGCTTGACAACATTCCCACCCGTTTATTTATTTTGGTTTTGTCTCTTCTCCTATAGCTGAATCACCAGAGGGAGAGACAGACCATTTTGCAGTTTCTGTTGGTGCCTCGCCAGCTTCTCCTCAGGAATGCAGACAGACTGTTGCTTAGCTGTGAATTGGTTTAAAACCAAACCACATGACTGTTCCTGATAAATACCACCCTCTGGTCAGGTTGTCATACTCTGGTACTTTGTGCGCTACTTTGTGTGAAGTTGAGAGCGATCTCAGTTATTTCAAATATCAGCAGGGTTACTCATAGTGGATGTGTCTCAGTGGGCTTTCCAGACAAAGGCAGACTAGGAAGAAAGGCCAGGACATTTTATCGGATATTAAAAAATGCCCTCTCTGCCTTTTTCGCTAGACATGCCAGGTCATGGAGCATCACGGATTACCCATCACAGAGGTCCTAAGAACCACAAACTAGCTCTCTAAGGCTACTTCTCTCACGTAGTGACATTATTTATAGTCCATGAACTTGCTCTCTTTGCACCTAGAAGAACAGTATTTCCAAATCAATAAATAAAAACAAATGCCCTTTCTTTGAATCATATCATTTGAAATATTGAGATTAACTCAAATGAAGAGGAAAACTATCATTACTGGCAAGTGTTCCATGTATTAGCGAGAACATACTTTTTTATAGTTTACTGTTGTGTGAGTTATATAATACAGTTTTTTTCTTTTAAAACAGTTTTATTGGCACATAATTTACATATCATACAATAGTTCAGTCATTCAACCATATCAAGGAGAATTGTAAAACCATTGCAATCTCAATTTTATTATTTTTTTAGGATGTAATTTATTTATTTTTTATTTAGAAATAATTTTATCAGGGGCTCATACATCGTTTTTCACAATACATAAATACATATACATGCCAAGCACCTTCACATGTCTGTTGCTATTATCATTCTCCAAATATCCACTTTTCCACTTGAGCCCTTGATATCAGCTTCCCATCCTTTCCCCTCTGTCCTTGCTCTCCCCTCCCCACCAACCCTCAATAAATTATTATTATTCTGTCATATCTTACACTGCCTGACCTTTCCCCCAGCCCAGTCCTTTGATGTCTCTCCTCTAGATAGGAGGTTATGTGCAGGTCCTTGCAGTTGGTTCTGTATCTTTACCCTACCTTCTCTCCACTCATCTGGCAACTCCAATCTCATCACTGGCCCCAAGGGGCTCATCTGTCCTGGGTTCCCCATATCTTCAGCTCCCCTCTCTACCAGTGTACCTTCTCCAGTCCAGCTGGATTTGTAAGGTAGGGTTGGGATCATGATAGTTGGGAGGAGGAAGCCTTCAGGAACTAGAGGAAAGTTGTATGCTTCATCCCTGCCTCTCTGGACCTTGACTGGCCTGTATCCTCTCCATGACTCCCCTCTAAGGGGGTGACCAATTACCCACCAGAAGGCCTTAGGTCCCCACCCTAGTCTCCTCCTCATTCGTAATGTTGTGATTCTTGTTCTTGATGCTTGATACCTGCTCCCTTCGGCCCCTCTTGATCACACAGGTTTGTGTACTTCTTCCATGTGGGCTTTGCTGCTTCTACATTGAAGGGTCACTCATTTATCTTCAAGACTTTGAGACTCCAGACACTTTATCATTTAGAAGCTGGGCACCATCTTTTTCTTTGACTCTGTTAGCCTCTGTATCCATTTGTCTTCAGCAGTCTTATCGGGAGTCAATTGACCCACTGATTTTGATTTTTGTTCTTTGATGTGTGATACCTGATTGTTTCAGTACCTCATGATCGCACAGGCAAGTGTGCTTCTTTTATGGTGGGCTTTGTTGCTTCTGAGCTAGATGACCGAATGCTCATTTTATTGGGGCTCATACAACCCTTATCACCATCCATCCATCCATCCATCCATCCATCCATCCATCCATCCATCCATTGTCTTTAAGCCCATATGTACATCTGTTATCCTCATCATTCTCAAAACATTTGCTTTCTACTTAAGACCTTGGTATCAGCTTCTCATTTTCCCCCCTTCCTCTCTGACCTCCCCTCCCTCATGAGCCCTTGGTAATTTATAAATTATTATTATTTTGTCATGTCTTACACTGTTGATGTCTCCCTTCACACACTTCCCTGTTGTCCATACCCCAGGGAGGAGATACATTTAGATCCTTATAATCAGTTCCCCTTTACTACCCCACCTTCCCTCCACCCTCCTGGTATCACCACTCTCACCACTGGTCCTGAAAGAATCATCTAACATGGATTCCTCATATTTCAGGTTCCTATCTGTACCAGTGTACATGCTCTGGTCTAGGGTAATTTATGAAGTAGAATTGGGATATGATAGTGGGGGGAGGGAGGAAGCATTTAAGAACTAGAGGAAAGTTGTATGTTTCATTGTCGCTACACTGTACTCTGACTGGCTCCTGTCCCTATGACCCTTCAGTAAGGGGATGTCCCATTACCTACACATGGGCTTTTGGTCCCCAATCTATACTCCCCCTCATTTATCGTGATATAATTTTTAATTCTTTGGTGCCTGATACCTGATCTCTTTGACACCTCATGGTCACACAGACTGATGTGCTTCTTCCATATGGGCTTTGTTGCTTCTGAGCTAATTGACCTCTTGTCTACCTTCAAACCTTTAAGACCCCAGATGCTATATCTTTTGATAGCCGGGCACCATCAGTGTGGCCGTCATGTGCTTATGTTAATTTTATGATTGAAATGTAGGGGTGGAGTCTAGCCTGTTAATCTGGAGATAGCCATTGCGTAGCCAATGAGGCCTCTATGTGGGCATGGCTTTCTCCTGAGACTTCTGGGAAATCTCGTGGTATTTCCCTCTTGAAGATGAGAAGTTATGTCCCCAGTTGTTGGGAGTTAGAGAGACAATTAATCACGGACAAGACAAGCTGGCAGCGTTCGAGAAGCTGGAGGAGCTGGCGGAGAGACCACACAGCTTTGCCCTGATGGAGGCAGACCTCTGAAGCTGGAGCGGCATGCTGTTGATGAGCCCTGGAAGCGAGGAGCCATGGGGAGACCCCTGCCAGCACTGGGATTCTGCACCCACTGACTTGTGAATTTGTGAGTTGGAAGGAGACTTTATAGACTGATTTTAGGCATATGAGTTAATATCAGACTTATGACTTTGTACTTGACTGGATTGGGATGTTTTCTTAATGTCTGATTTCTCTAATATAGAAACCGTACCCTTAAATCCATGTGTGTGTTTATGAAATTTGTTCCTCTAGTCTACCCGAACTAACACAATCAGCTTTCTTCATCACTTTTGCTTATGCACCCATTTGTCTTCAGTGATCATATCAGGAAGGTGAGCATCATGGAATGCCAATTTAATAGAACAAAGTGAGTATGTACTTTGAAGACGTAAAACAACATGCTCTAAAAAAATTTATTGAGGGCTAGTACAAATTCTTTTTTTTTTTCCACTGAAAGTTTTTATTTTATTTAACGCTAAGGAAAAAGCAAAAATTAACTCAACAGTCAGCAACTCCAGATCAACTGTACTAATACCAGTGAAAAGGGTTCGAGCTAACAGGCACAGATTTCAGGAACCTGAGATAACCTCTCACTTAGTACTTCCACTTGTCCTAAAAAGCAGTTTGCTTTCAGGGGTCAAGCTCTGCTCTACCATTACAGAGTTGGTCTTTCCCCCTGGATTTTGTTTTTCTTTTCTTTAAATTGTGGGTTGCTATTTGCATAGGGAACAATTTGGTGAGTCTCACCAAGATTACCAAGACATCACTCTAAGTGACCAGATGCCCCACTTTTTCACAATTTAACAATGTCCCGTGGCGTTTTAAAATTAAAACACATATATTATGATACTATTTTACTATAATACTATTATAATAACAAAATTTTTGTTGCTCCATGTAGACCAAACTTTTAATCAAGAACCCCCTCCCCCCACAGTCAATGGTGTCCGCTTAAAATCTGGTCACTTTACGAAAACACAAACAGGGTCGTGTGAAGTATAAAGAGAATGTCCCCTTAACTAAACTACTCTCGAATATTTCAAGTCTCACTTATGAGAAGGAACGGGAGCAGGCAGTAGAGTGGTGGGGGGGGGCAGAGAGGGGCAGGGGAGGAGAAGAGATAGGCACGCGTCATTGAATTAAAGAATGCAGCTAAGCCTCAGGACCGTCTGCAGGTCCCTGCTTGCCCTACTTCCCCGACAGCGACATGTAGTCCACCCCATTCAGTCTGCTAGCACGCGCCAGCAACTGGGGACCAGAGTTCGTATTTCTTGTGCAAAGAGGCCACCTTGAATTTGCCTCGGTGGTCTCCAGACCGGTTGCTGAGAACAGGCTTGTCACACTTCAGAGGCCTGTCCTGCTAGTAGAATAGCCAGACAGATCAGTGAGACCACTTATTGGATAGGATGGTCCCACTGCTGATGTCATTGCCCTTCACGTTGACCATGAGAAAATGGTGCCATCCTCTGAACTTGGGGTCTTTCCTGCCTCGGGGTCTGTCAGGACCAAAGTGTAGAGTTTACTTGAATCTAGGCCTTCCCATGTGATGATTTTTTTTCTTGAGGGGGTCCTTCAATTAAGGGGGTGGGGGTCAGCTTGTCCACTTCTGCCCTCCATATTTGACCCGCAACGGGCACTGCGGGCAGTTCATCCACAGCCTGCAAGCTCAAGGGTCCAGACCACTTGCCGAAGTCCACAGGCACTGTAGGGCCTGGCAGGAGAGCAGCGGCAGTCAGAGCGCACACCACCCAGCAACCGCAACTGCAGACTGGTCGGGGGATGACGGCACAGCCGGGCTACCCCGCTCGTACAACTCTTACACAATCTACCCATTCACCCATTGTATGGCAAGCACATTTGTACATTTGTTGCCATCATCATTTCCAAAACATGTGCTTTCTACTTGAGCCCTTGGTATCACCTCCTCTATTATTATTTTGGCTTGTCTTACACTATTTGATGTCTCCCTTCACCCACTTTGCTTTTGTTTGTCACCCCCAGGAAGGGGGTTATATGTAAATCCTTAAAATCGTTTCCCCTTTTCTACCCTACCTCCCCTCCACCCTCCTGGCATGCCACTCTCACTACTTGCCCTGAAGGGTCCATTTTTCCTGGATTCTCTATGTTTCTAGTTCCTATCTGTACCAATGTACATCCCATGGTCTAGCGGGATTTGTAAGGTAGAATTGGGATCATTATAGTGTGGGGAGCTGCAGGGAGGAAGCATTAAAGTAACTAGAGAAAAGTTGTCTGTTTCATCATTGCTACACTGCACCCTGATTGACTGGTCTCTGCTTAGCGATCCTCTGTAAGGGGATGTCCAGTTGTCTACAGATAGGCTTTGGGTCCCCACTAGCACTTCCTTTCATTCATAATGCTATGGTTTTTTGTTTTTTTTTGATGCCCAATAACTGATGCCATGGACATCTCATGATCACACAGGATGCTGTGCTCCTTCCATGTAGGCTTTGTTGCTTCCCTGCTAGATGGCCGTTGTTTATCTTCAAGCTTTTAAGGCCCCAGATGCTACATGCTTTGATAACCAAGCATCATCACTTTCTTCACCACTTTTGTTATGCACCTGCTTTGTTTTCAGCAATCATGTTGGGATGATGAGCATCATGAAATGACAATTTAATAGCACAAAGTGTTCTTGCATTGAGGAAGTACTTGAGTGGATGCCCAGTGTCCATCTGTGACCTTAATACTAAACCTATAAATATATGCCCATAATTCTATTTCCCCATCATCATATGAAAATATATTCATCTATGTACATGCCTATATTTAGACCTCTGTAAATGCCCTTTGCCTCCTAGTTCTTTCCTCTATATCCTTTTGCTTTCCACTTGTTTGTTCCACTATCATGCTCAACCTTAATTTGGATTTCAGTAATTTCTGTGTTACAATGCCTTTGATCAAGCCCTACAAGGCCTCTTAAACCATCATCATCACTGATTTTGGGTCACTTGTTTTCCCCATGTCCCTGGGTTTGTTAACACCACTTCCTATCTCCCGCCTTCCCCTCTTCCATATCCCCCCCACTCCAACCATTGGTCCGTTGTTTTATCCTTCAGATTGTTTATCCAGTCTATCTTATCTATGACATGCTTTTAAGATTCTGCCTTTAGTTTTAGTTGTAAAAGAGTTGTAACAATGTTGTCTTCTTTTGATTGCAGCCAGGAGTAAGTAGGATTTTGCATGCAAAGATGTTGCTTTTGTTGTTAGGTGTCCTTGGGTCAGTAGCAATTCCTGTCAAGGTGATTTCCCCAAAATATCAATTAATTCTGTTCGCTTATGTTTATTAAGAATGTGTCAAACAGTGACCAATGGGTAATAATACATGGTTATTATCCCAACTTGATTGTTGGGGAAAATAGCCATGATTCAATAGAAAAAAAGTTTCAGGAGCTGCAAAACAGCAATAGGCTCTGACTTGATATTTTTTCTTCATTTTGTTCAAATTTTATTTGCATATTCTGAGTTCTCTTAAAGTCCTGGAACATTTGACTTGTAATCATTTGCCTGACTAACCATAGGTAATTATGTTTTTCTTAGGCATAAGAAACTTCACAAATTTTTGATCCTCACAATTAATTTAGGTCAAGAGGCATGGGCCAGACCCAGGGACTTATTTTACAGATGAGGAACTTCAGAGATTTATCCCAAATAGAGGCAGATTTCATAAGTCCTCTAAGTGTGGGCAAGGGGATGAGGCTATTGACAGCCTGTGCAGAGGAGATTCTAATAGATCTGTGTTTTACAGCGAAAGTTCTGATAAACATTACTGCTTGCTAGAATGTTCTAAAGTTCTTTTCACTTCAGTTTAAGAATTAACATTGTTCATTGAACAGTGTTAACCTCTGAATCTCAATGTCAACTTGAGGGGACTGAAAAACAAAACAACTATGCCCAATTACTCCTCATATTTCTTAGGACAACCTTTATTTCACAGATTTAAATGATTGAATTCTTTGTTCTCTCTGAGCTTCAAAATTTCTTCTTGCAAATAAAAGAGCTCATAAAACTTATTTTTCTCCATTTCCCTTCATTCGTGATTGATTAATGAGAATGAATGTGAGATCTCGCTGAAGAAAAGACATTTCCAGAACATAACAATGCTGACTGACTCTTTACCTCTGATAGCTCAGAGACATTCATAAGTCCCTAGGAGTGGGTAGTATGGAGGAGCCTTATGGCTTAGTGGTTACTTGCTGGGCTGCTAACTACAGGATCAGCAGTTCAAAACCACTAGCTGTTCCAAGGGAGGAAGACCAAGCTTTCTGCTCCCATAAAGTTACAGTCTCAAACCCATAGGGCCTATTCTATTCACCTGTAAGAATCTCAATGCGTTAGCATCTACCTGATGGCAGTAAGTTTGGAGTTATGTATGGTAGAATACAGTATACCTTAAAAGTGAGTTATGGATTGTTTCCGAAATGTCATACTGATCCTACATATAGTCAAAGTCATCATCCAGTTTGTAGTTAACATAAAATGATGATGAAATAAAATGTTTTGTTTCTTGAAGCTCTTGCTAAGCAGGAAGCAGAAAAAAGGACTGAACCTGAAGTTGGGTTGACGTTGTCATGACGTTGTCATGTCAACTTTACATGGTTTCTCATGATCTTTCAGAATTATCGGCAAACAACTCTTTTAAAAACAAACTGATGTTTCATTACAAGAAGTTTTCCAAGGAAGACGGAATGAATTCGTAAAAAATTTATAAAGCCCAAAGCAAAAGATATAAACGCACAGCTGGAAGGATTGAATGAGTACGACAGCCAGCTGTTTCCCAAGAACTTAAAGTATTTCAAAGGTGCCTAGATGTTAGTGTAGATGTGACTGGAGCTCAATGTTATGCCTCTGGCTTTATGGTTGAAATGGAAAGCAATACCAGAAGAACAAATAAAGAAATGATTTCCCAACTTAATTCTTGTGTTAAATGAAAATGACAGAATTTTTGTTAGGCTAGAAAACTAGTAAGGAGGCACTTTTCATTTTATTTCTTAAAAACAAACAAAGTTTTCATGAAAAAATTTCCTTTAATTTACTTAAAATCCTTTTCTTAGTATAATTACATTACAATATACAGATATACAGATCTTAATATACAGTACAATATACAGATCTTAAGAATACAGATCAGTGAGAGTTGACAAGGTATACATTCAAGATTTAGAACATTTTCATCACTCTAGAAACCCTATACCACCCTCTCCAATCATTCTCTCCCATCCCTAAGTTAATTTTACCTGATTTAAAACTACACTAATAAATGTATTCTTTTATGTCTAGATTATTTTACTTACCATAGATCCCTTTTACTATTGATTAATACCATATTTTTCAGACCATAAGATGCACTCCTACCCCCCCACGCCCCAAGTGGGGGTAAAAATGGGGGTGTATCTTATGGTCCAAAGGTGTGGTACCCAGAACATTTTAGTATACTGGTACTATTTGGCTCAGAATAATTTTTCTTCTTTTCCTGCTCTAAAAACTGGTGTGTCTTATGGTCAGGTGCATCTTATAGTCTGAAAAATATGGTAATATATTCCACCATTAACTAATCTATTTTCCTGTTTGTGTGCATTTGGGATGCTTTCAATTTGGGGACTGCTATGAACATTTTGTAGGAGTCTCTTTGCAAACTTCGGTTTTCATTGCTTCGAAGTAAATAACTTGGAATGGGCTTCCGAGTTACACATAAGAGTATGTTTAACTTTATTCAAAACAGTAGAACCGCCTCCAACATGATCTTGCCATTTTACACTCTCCTAAGCAGTATATGAGAGTCTTACTTGCTACACTGTCAAGTCAATATTTGCTACTGACAGGCTTTTAATTTGAGCCATTGTGGTGGGTATGAAGCTGTAACTTACTGTACTTTTAATACATATATCTTTGATGGCTAATGACCTGGAGCAGTCTTTCATGTGCTTGCTTGCCACCCATAACTCTTTTGTGAGGCATCTATTTAAATATTTCTACCCCCTTTTTGTTTGGTTGTTTGCCTTTTTCTTACCAAGTTATAGGAGTTTTTCCACTGGGGAAATAATCGATTAGTTGGTAAATGCGTTGCAAACATCTTTTCAACACTGTGGTTAGTCTTTGATGTCAATGGTATTCCCCCCCCCCCAATAATTTTATTGGGGGCTCTTACAGCCCTTATAACATTCAATACATCCTTTGTATCAGGCATGTTTGTACACATGTTGTCATCTTCATTTCCAAATATTTTCTACGCATACAGCTTTCATCATGATCAGTACACATGTCAATTGTATGCATACTACATTTGCACACCTGTTGCCACCATCATTTTTTAATGAGCAGAAGTTTTGAATGAAGCCATTCTATCATTTTTTCCCTTTATGCTTTAGGATTTCTGTATGTTGTTTAAGACGTCTTTACCTTCTCAATGGTAACAAGGACAAGATCTTAGCGTTCTATTTTGGGACAAAACCTAACAAACCTAAACCTAACCAAAGTCATTGCCATTAACTCATGGAAACCATGAGTGTCAGAGTAGAATGGTGTTCTGCAGAGCTTTCCATGGTGTGACCATTTGGAAATGGAATGCCAGACCTCCTGTATGACTGGATTTAACCCTTCATTTAGTAGCTGATAGCAAACTATTTGTGCCATTCAGGGGCCTTTTAGAATAAAGATGGACAGATTGTTTCTGTTTCTATAAAAAGCTAAATAGGGCTGAGCCCCGGTGGCATAAGTGGTTGAGTGCAGGACTGCAGTTCGCGGGCTTGACGCTTCAAGTCCAGCTGTGGCTCTCAGGAGCGGCACAGGGTAGCGCCCACGACCACCTAAGGCAGTGATGCCGCACCTCCCCCCCCCAAAAAAAAAAAAGTTAAATAGTAATCATTTTAGGTTTTGCTGGTCACATGGTCTGTTTTGCAATCACTCAACTCAGCTACTGTAGCCTATTCCAATAGAACCTGATAGACAAAAATTAGATTGGACTCTAGGACTGTAGTTTGCTGGTCTCCATTTTCGAAACTTACATTGTTAAACTTGTCAGGTTTTTTTTTTTTGTATGGTTTGAGATGAATCATGGTTCATTTTTCTCTCTCTCCTCCATACAGATATCCAGTGCTTCTGGCATTATTTGCTGGGGAAAAAATTATTTTCTCTACTTAAGTGTCTTGGCATTTTTCTTTTTCTTTAAAAAAAAATCATTTTATTGTGGGCTCATTCAGCTCCCATCAGGATCAATACACACATCCATTGTATGCAGACCACATTTGTGCATTTGTTCCATCATCATTCTCGAAACATCCTCCTTCTACTTAGGCCCTTGGTATCAGCTCCCCATATTCCCTCTCCCTCCCTATTCCTCTCCCTCATGAACCCTTAATAATTTACAAATTATCATTATTTTGTCATATCATACACTGTCCAATGTGTTCCTTCACCCACTTCCCTATGGTTCATACCCCAAGGAGGAGATTATATGTAGATCCTTGCAATTGGTTCCCCCTTTCTACTCCACCTTCCCTCCACCTTCCTAGTCTCACCACTCTCCCCACTGGTCCTGAAGGGATCATCGTTCCTGAATTCCCCATGTTTCCAGCTCCTATCCATACGAGTGTACATTCCCTGGTCTAACCGAATTTGTAAGGTAGAATTGGGAGCATGATAGTGGGTGGGAGGAAGTGGAAAGTTACATATTTCATTGTTGCTGCACTGAACCCTGACTGGCTCGTCTCCTCCCCGCGACGTCTCCGAAAGGGGGTTCTGCTTCACCTACTGATGGACTTTGGGTCCCCAATATGTACTCTCCCTCATTTATAATGTTATAGTTCTTTTAGTTCTTTGAGGCTTGATACCTGATCCCTTCAGCACCTCGTGGTCACACAGGCGGGTGTGCTTCTTCCATGTGGACTTTGTTGCTTCTTAGCTAGATGGCAGCTTGTTTACTTTCAAGCCTTTAAGACCCCAGACACTCTATCTTTTGATAGCTGGGCACCATCAGTTTTCTTCACCACTTTTGCTTATGCACATATTTGTCTTCAGTGATTGTATTGGGAAGGTGAACAGCATTTTTTCTTAGAAAGTCAAGACAATAATTTTGTGGTTTGTTTATGGATCCTCTATTTAGTTCCACTAAAGTATTTTTCTTTCTGTCACTATCTGTACTTTTATTTACTGATGCTTCCTGAAAAGTCTAGAAATCAATGCAAACTGATGTAAGTACTCCAACTTAATATTGTTTTAAAGGTCTATTTTTTTAAAAAATCTTTTTATTATGAATTGAGTGAAACTTTACATAGCAGATCTGTTTTCCATTCAAAAATTCATACATTCTTTTTTATGCATTGATGGCAATCCCCACATATAGCAAAACTTAGCCTCCTTCCTCCCTGTGTTTTTTTGTTTCCTTTTCTCCTTGTGTCCTAGTCCTTCCTACTTTCTGAACTTTATTCTTTGGCAAATGCTACTGTTTTTATCTCAAACGGTGGATGATTCAATGGAGTATGCACTTATCTAGTGTTACTTTTCACCATATATCCCTATTTATTGTTTAGGTGAAAATTAAGCCACAGGGGTGAGTTCAGGTCCAGACCTGAAGCATGGCTAAAGGCCATAACCTCTGGAGCTCCACCTGTTTCCATTTGATCAAAAGTGTGTGCGTGTTAATTTTGTTCCATATTTAAAAAAATGATTCTAAGTTTCGTTCCACATTTTTCTTCCATTCTACCCCGGACTTTCCAATGGTATCTCCCAGGGCAGTTGGTAATGACTGCTGCCCATCATCTGGTTCTCCTGGTCTGGAAACTGAGGTCCGTTCATGTGGTCCAATGAACTATCTCCATGTCTTTCATATTCATCACTCTTTGCTCCCCACCAGTTGTTACACATTAGATGGTCACCTCCAAGCTTTTAAGATCTCAGTTACTGCTCAGCAAGTGCTCTGTGCTATGCCAATTGATTGTGGTGTCCTTCAAGAGATCATCATCCTGAATTCCCAGGCCCTAAGATCCATTCCTTCAAGATGTTTGATTATGTCTAAAAGTTTTGATAGTTTTGCTTCTGTATGCTCTACTAGATTCACAAACAAATTTAGAGCACAGGTAAATGAATAGACTTGTTCCATCATATATATGTATCTCTTATATCTCTATTTCCCCTTTTGCCTTCCCACTGTTTAGCTTGCATGTCTATCTGTACATTTGCTCATAGATTGTTATTACTTTTATTGAAGGGTTGTTCATAGTATCTTCCTCTGTGGGCTTTAAGTCTTGTACTCCTCTCAGTCTCTTCCTTTGTCTTCATCATTTTTGCTGACTTTATGATATATTGCCTTCCTCTTCCCTCAAATTACAGTATGTCTACTCTCTGGTTGGTGATTTACCCCTCCCCAAACTCCTGGTAAACATCAAAGAGTGATTTTTTTTTTTGGTATGAAAACCTTTTCCTGACATTTCAAAACAGCGGTCTCATACAATACTCACCATTTTATGATGGATTTATTTCACTCAGCCCAGTGTCCTCTAGATTCATCCATGTATGAGGTGTTTTTAGATTCATGGCTACTCTTTCACATGGCATACTGTTCCATTGTGTATAAGTACTATGGTTTGTTTACCCATTCTCATGTTGATGACGTTAGGTTGATTCCATCCTTTATGCTATTCTGAACGGAGTTGTGAGGAACCTGAGTGTATAGGTATTTTTCTTGTGACTGCCCTTTCTTTTTTTATTAGTTGGGATTTAATACATATATCATATCATTCCAAACTTCAATCACGTTATGTGGTGTTCTTATTACTGCTCTTATTTCTTTAAGATATACACCTAGTAATGGAATTGCTGAGGTCATATGATGTTTCTCCAGATTTGGACAGAAGCAACATACTACTTTTCACAGTAGTTTACAACCTCTCCAGCACTGGGACAAAGGTCCCAGTCACTTGACACCCTGCAGCAATTGTTTTATAAACTTTGCTATTAATGCTGGGACATGGTGATCACTCATTGTTGTTTTGATTTGCATAATGACTAATGATCATAAGCATTCCTTTAGGCTGTGGTTGACCTTCTTAAATTTTCCTTAGTGAAGTGAGTTTTTCTCCCTGAAAATTTGGTAACATAGTGAATTGTGTGAATTTTCAAATAGTAAGCCAACCTTGAGTTATTGCACTTGGTCATGATATAGTACTTTTAAAATGCATTTCTGGAATAAGTTTGCTAATATTTTGCTCAGGATTTTTATAAGTCGTAACATGAGGAATATTGGATTGTAATTTTCTTGTCACATTCTTATTAGTTTTGCTATCAACGGGTATGCTAGTTTTATAGAACTTCTTAGGAAGTAATACTTGCATATTTTTTGGGGGGGAGTTTGGGTAAAATTGATATTTCTTCCTAAAGATTTCACAAGTAAATAATTTAGAGTTTGAGAGAAATTTTTTTTTTTTTTTTTTTAGGCATCACTGCCCTGGTGGTGGGATTAGGAGGCTCAACCTTTGCTCCTGTGAGCAGGAATTGAACCTCCGTCCCAGTGGGCCGCAGTCCCGCGCACAACCACTACGCCACTGGGGCTCAGCCGAGAAATTTTAAAATACTAATTTGAATGCATTGACAGAGGAAATTAACAGTGTTTTAAAATGTTCTGTATTTTCTAGTGTCATTTTCATAAACTGAATTTTTCAAGGAATTTATTCATTAAATCTACTCAGCAAATTTTGTTGTCTTGAATTTGTGTAACATATTCTTATAGCCATTTTACTGTAAGATAAATACTATATTCCCTCCCATTTGTGATATTTGAGGTTGATATTATTTTTACCCCTTTATAAAATTCACTAGCAGTTATCTATTTTGTTAGTCTTTTCTAAGAAACCAATTTGTGCTTTGATTATTTTTTTCTTTTTCATTATTTTTGCTTATATAATTTCCCCCTTTTTGTATTTACTTTGGACTTAATTTGCTCTTCTTTCTCTAGTATCTTAAAATGGAGCTTACATTGTTGACTTTTTCCCTTTAAATGCTTGATTTTGTTTAATACACACTATGACCCTATGAAATACACATTCATCTTTTTTTTTCTTTCTCTCCCCCCCTCAATTGGGAGTTCATTCATATAGCGTATCATTGTAGAGTTCAGTCACTTCAAGCAGTATTGTACAATTGGTACCACCATCAGTTTCCCAGCATTCTTTTCTTTCTTGAAGTCTTTGACATCATCTCCCTTTTAGGATTTGTGTTTTTCTAACAGACATTTCAAGCAGGGATCAACGTTCCTATAGCCTGCAGACTAAATCTGGATGACCACCTGTTTTTGTGTTTGTTTATGTATTATCTTCTTTCCTCATAGTTGTTTCCTTACAATTCTGGCCAAATTCAATGGTTGTGACAGACTTGATAGCCTACAAAGCTGAACATATTTGCTACTTGGCCCTTTGAAAAAAGTGTTTGTTGCTTACTGTTTTAGAAATATACATATCTATAAAAGATCATTTTATTAAAATTTTTTTTAAAAAGGCCATTTTAAATGCAGTCTAAAACTTATGTAAATTAAGGCAGAATTCTGTTTTTCAAGAATAATAATTTAAAATAAAATGATAAATCTAGAAAAAAACTACTCTTTTCAAAAGATTTAAAAAGAGGAGGATGCATATTATCTTTATAGACAGAAAATTCAAATGTAAGAATCTTCGTTTTTATTTGACTATCTCTTGCACTTCCAGCAAACATTCCTACAGTTTGATTTCAGTCATAGGAAATCTTAAGATTGAAAGACTGATATTTTGGACCAAGGCTGAGTAATTTGTTGCCAGGAAGGTAATATGAATAACAATGTTGGCAAATTTGAAAGTGAATACAGGATTCTTGTAGTCTTAGAAACCAACAGGACTAATCAAAGGTAGACCATAAGTATACTATTTAATAAATGATTTCTTTAAAAAGTTTTATTATTCATTGGGATTCAATACATATATCATTCCACAGTTCTATCAAGTTAAGTAGAATTTGCAATTTCTACCACAGTTTTCTTACATTCTTTTTTTCTATATGGTCTCTTTGACATTATCTTCCTTTTACTTTGCTCCCCACCCCTATTCTTTTGTATTCCCCTCCCCACCAAACTCTTTTTCTTCTTGCTGTCCCTATAGGTTCATCAGTCCTGTGGCTTTTGAAAAACAGAAAAGCATATAACAACAACTTCAAGAGGGTGACCTCCAATGACATAACACCTCTGAGATACCCCCTAAAATGAACTGATAAAAACCAAATCAAATAATACAAAGCAAAAATACAGGAAAATTTGGAAACCAGGTCAAGTTCAGTCTGCATCATGGGGTGGGTGGTAGTGGGGGTGGATCTACTGACAAAGTTTAACTGTTCAAGTCATATCTATGCCTTTCATCTTCTATACATCTCTCGCCTAAGCACTCTGTTTGGTGGCCACTTTCCTCCCATCCCTCACTTTTAGATTGGGGGCTCATTTCCTATGTGGTTCCACATAGAACTCCCACTGTGATCCATCTTCCCAACACACCAGTCTCACAATTCAGGTTCTGACACTTACACCCGCCCCTTCAAGTTTGCATCATGGATTCCAGTCTTTCAGTGACTGATGATGGTGTGCTTTTTCCATGTGAACTTAGTTGACACCTCACTTAAATGGTTGCTGCCTTGCAGACAAGCCTTTAGCACCCCAGACCCAATTTTATCTCATAGTTGGGCACCATCTAAATTTGTTGTCTCCTGCTAGAGCGGGAGAAAAGTGTAAGCAAATAATTAGACTGGAAGAAATCTAAATGAGGGTTACCTCCCCCAAATCAGTAAAAAAGTTCTCCTGGGCAGACTTTAATAATATGCATTTTTCCCACTAGGAGAGCATCTCTTACCTACCTTCCTCTCTTTCTTTCTCTGTCCCTCCTTCCCTCTTCTCATACCAATGTTACCTCTCTTGTGAGTTTCTCTTTATCTACATGTCTCCTAAATATTAATAGTACCCAGTTTGTCCTTCCCATTTTTTTGTGTGTGTCATTGGTCTCTGTCCTTACACTTTCAACTCCCACTGACTACTACCTTGTAAGCAAACAATCAGGCCTGAAGACATATATAGGTTACAAGCCCCTCCCCCCGCCCCCAAAGAAACGGAACAAAGCTCCACTGGCTGGGGCCTTGTAGTACGCATTTTCCCCCTTGATGAGCATGGAACAACTTGCTCTGAGTTAGTGAACCCAGTGGCATCACCTGGGAAAGTTCTCGCTAGTCACAGTGAATTTTTTTCATAAAAGTTTCACTCAAACCTCATTTTTTTATGTGTGTCATAGCCGCTTTCACAGAGTACAGCTGTGAAATTTTGTTTTCTGCCCAGAAAAATGCCACAGAAATTGTCGTGATGTTGAACACAACTTACAATGACAACGCTATGGAAAAAATTATAATATAGGAGTGGTTTTCTCATTTCAAAAAAGATGAAATGAAAAAATAGAGATGAAATGTCAAGTGATCAGTATCTTCATTCAGGACGTCCATCAACTTTCCAAATGGATGGAAATCTAGACAAAGTTTGTGGATTTGTGTTTAAAGACTGATGACAGACCATTTAAGAGATGGGGAAGTTATTTAGGCTATATTGTAGGTCAGTTCAATGAATTTTAGTGCAATAATGGGAATGAGAAGGGTCACTGCTAAATTTGTGCTTTGGGTTCTGACTGATGAGGAAAAAGAACATTGAGTGGAAACATGTTGTGCTTTGAAAGAACAGTTCTGAAGAGACCTAGACCTTTTCCCAAGGTCATTATTGCTCATGAGATATGGTGCTGTTCTTACAACCCAGAAACCAAATGTAAATCAAGCCAGTGGAAGACTCCATCATCACCTCTTCCCCTCAAAGCTCTTCAAGTGTAATCAAAGATCAAGATGATGTTCATTCATTTTTTTTTTGATATGAGGGAAATTATGTATGTGGAGTTCATTTCACCAGATCAGACTGCTAATCAAGTTTCCTGTTTAGAGGCTCTGAAAAGATTGTATAACAGCGTGCAACAAACAGACCCAATTTGTGGCAGTAGGGGACTGGTTTTGTCACCACAACAATGTACCTGCTCACGCAGCCATCTCACTCTGCCATTTTTTGACAAAAACCAGCGTACCTCTCTTTCCCTATGCCCCTTATCACCTGATTTCACTCTGTGTGACTTTTTTTTGTTTCTGTGAATGAAGAGGGATGTGAAAGGACAGTGATTCGATGACCATAGAATCGATGAAGAAAAAAAGGAGGGAGGTTAACCATCCAAACGGATTAATTTGAAAAATGTTTCCAAGAATGGAATCACAGATTTGACAAATTTACTAAGTGTAGACACATTTATTAAGCGCACTGGAGAATACAATGGAGAAGGTGATACTTAGGTTGTTTTGTTAAAAAAAATTAAATACTTAGCTTTGAAAAAATTCCAGTTTTCTTTGGGTATATATATATATATATCCAAATATATACACATTTATATATCCTCATAACAAGACTGAACTAACAACCCCACCCACCCACCACACATACACAAACATCCGAGATTGAACTGATTGCTGCTTTCTGTTCTCATGTAATAGTGTTAAGGGCCTGCCCTGGGTGTCCATGGTTGGATTGTAGCCTCTGGTTCACTAGGGTGAGTGTTGTTGGATGGTTGTTGGGGTAGGGGTAATTTCACCCCTGTTGTCCATTGTCCCTCTGATGTGATTTATCTATGTAATAAATGAGGAGGGAACCCCTCCCCCAGGAAATCTCCAAATCCAAGGTCACAACTGACAACTGCATGTTTTCAAAGTCCCCCTTGTAAAGACATCTCTCTGTGACCACCCTGTCTGTGTCTGTGTTCTTAAACCAACTTTCAGAAGAAAAGAAGAAAGGGAAAAACAGCAAACCCATGTATCCCACAACCACAGGAGGAGGAAAAGGGTGTCTTCCAGACAAGGCTTCTGCTGTCCTTTGGTGTTTTCACTGGAAATATGCAGAAGGTGGAGCTGAATGATAGTATTCAATCTCTGCCCTCAGCATGAACCTATGTACTTACAACTTCTCAGAGGTTCAAGGAACCATGGGGGTTTTGGTTTGATACAGTTTCCTTGTGTTTGCCTCTTGTGTCATACAGTGATTCTGT
Organism: Nesogale talazaci; assembly: GCA_004026705.1. NCBI lineage: Eukaryota > Metazoa > Chordata > Mammalia > Afrosoricida > Tenrecidae > Nesogale > Nesogale talazaci. The sequence continues at coordinate 3,204 of PVJH01023257.1, read as the reverse complement.
TGAGTCTGCCTCACTGGTATAGGCTAGACTCTCTTGGGGAAGGGCAAGGAGGGTCCATCTGCACTCTCAGCAGACTAGAGTAAATCCCGGGTACTCCTCTGTGCTCCCAGTGCATGCGTCCTACCTGTCGCACAGTCCCATGTCCCATGCATCCCAAACTGATGTGTGAATTGGGCTGCCGTGCTCTCGGTCGGACCACTGAGAGTTTGCTGTTCCTCTTGATCTGTTTACGTGGGTGGTACTCTCAATTTTTTTTTCTTGGTGCCCGTGGCTCTTATTACTTATTCCTGAGAGAGGCAAGATTTAGATATTTCCTCCTTATCTGTTTTCACCATGTCTTGGTTGAAGAGAGATGTTGCTGTAGGACTGCTGACGGTTCCATCTTCTCCAGCTATCCCAAGGAAATCTTTCCCGTGAACTCCATTCAGTGCCGTCGAGTGGGTGCCGACTCGGAGCGATTCTACAGGACATGGTCGAACCGCCCCTGTGAGTTTCTGGGATTGTAACTGCTTACGGGAACGGAAAGCCTCGTCTACACTCTCTCCAAGCAGGTGATGATTTCATTGCGGATTGCACCCCAATGTGTAACCACCATGTCACCAGGATGCCTAATGTAAAGCGAGCTGTTGTTGATGGGTCCTGTCAAGGGGATTGAGGCCAGAGCGACTCCATGCACGACTGAACCAAACGCCGTGCAGTCCAGCACCATCCTTACAATTGTTCAAAGCACATAAATGTAGAATATGTGATCCAAAGGACTTATGTCTTTGTTAACTTAAAGCCCAACAACCGTAATTTAAAATGTATCATATCTACAAAGAGAGGATTTTTTTCTTCTTGAAACCCACGCCCTTTCGATCTTTGTTATAACTCACTCTTAATTACCCTGCCCCTCTATGGTCATCTCATTTCTATCTCATGTATGGATTTCTCTTCATAACATGCAAGCATTCATTTCTCACTCCAGGCAGTCACAAATTTGAATGAATATTTCTTTAGGACTTCTGCTATGTAGGCTGAAAATTCTCCTTACACATTATTGCTTCCTCCTCCTTGAAGGGGTGTATGGTCTGTTGATTTTCTTTATCAGATTTGTAATGAGCACTGTAAAATAGTAATTTTCTCCTAGTATCTCCATCCTCATATAGAGGAGGAAGAAAATGGAGCTATAGTTGTAGGTACCTGGGTGCATGCCTAAGATATAAGATGCATTATTCTTCAGCACCTGGTTTTGGTTTTGTCACAATTATACCACCTTGGAAAAAATTAAGTAAGCTCCAAAATGCTTCATGGTCTAAATGGGAAAAATAGAAACATACAAGTACACAAAGAAAACATGAATAAATGCCTCTTTAATCTAAAGAAATGACTATCTAACCATCACTCAAAATTCCAACTCAATCAGAGAAGTGAAAAATCTGATAATATAAAATAAAAAAGTTTTATGAAATAAAGGACTGTGAATTCTCAAAAAAAAAAAATAAAAAGAAAAAAGAAAAAAGCAAGTCCACATAGATGAAGCACACCAGCCTGTGCAAAGGGATCCAGTATCAAGCATCAAAGAACTAATAGTTTTATCATTATAAATGAGGGGGAGTGCAGATTGGGGACCCAAATCCTATTAATAAGTGAAGCAACATCCTCTTAAAGAGGGCTTGCAGCGAAGAGATGAGCCAGTCAAGGTACAGTGTAGTAACAATGAAAAGTGCAACTTTCCTCTGGTTCTCAAATACTTCCTCCCACCGACTATCCCACACGTCCAGCTAGACCAGGGGATGTGCACTGGAGTTGGAAACATGGGAAATTTAAGATTGATGATCCCTTGGGACCAGTGGGGGGAGTGATGATACTGGGAGAGTAGAGGAATCGTGAAGTAGAAAGGGAGAAGTTATTTCAGAGATCTACATATGACCTCCTCTCTGGGATGCGGACAACAGGGAGGTGGATGAAGCGACACATTGGACAGTGTATGATATGAAAAGGTAATAGCAATTTGTAAGTTACTTGGGGTTCATGGGGGAGTAAGAAGAGGGAAGAGGAAATAAGCGAAACTTATTAAATTAAATTTAAAAAAGGAACTAGAGAGTAAAGGGGGAAAGAAGGGCTTATACCAAGTGCTCAAGTAGAAAATATTTGGAAATGAATATAGCAACATTATGTGTACAAATATGCTTAATACAAATGATGTATTGAATGTTATCAAAGCTATAACAGCCCTCAATAAAATTTAAAAAGTACAAAACCCTTGTGTGACAGAAAGACACATTATAAGCAAAGTGAAAAGACAACAAGTAAAATAGGAGAAAATATTCACAATATACTATAGACCAAGAGATACACATATAACTTGTGGGAATTGAGATCCAAAAAATCACAACCTATTAGAAAAAAAGGGAAAAGATAAACAGGGACAGATAATTCACAAACTATATGTAAAGTGCTCAAGCTCATGAAAATATATTCATAATTTGAGAAAGATTAAAACTAAGGTACCATTTTCACCATCAGATAGTTAATAATTAAATTATGATATATAAGTTACTAACAGCGAATCCTTGATTAAGGGTATATGTGAACTCTGAACTATTTTTGCAATTCTAAAAAATAAGTATAAATTTGTTTTTAAAAAGTTAAAACAACTTCTTTATTAAGATTTTACTCTATTCTTAGAAGGGAGAGTATTGAGCTATATAAACTTACTTTGCCATGTTGATTGGAAATCAGTACATTTAATTTCATTTATATAGTTTTACTTTCATTTATATATTTTTCTGAAACATGCACAGAATGTATTATGTATCCATAAACACATACAAATTATGGGACTTCAAAAAGTTCATGGAAGAAAGAAATGAAAAGATGGTTATATTTTCCCCCAAGAACTTTGGAATCAGTTTGCCCATATACACAGATGAAATTTAGAGAATAATAAAGCAATCATCCATTTCTCACCATCAAGCTTTATTAATGCCAATACCTCAGAATTTCCTGTGAGAGCTTCCTTGATTTTTATTCCCTCATACTCTTTTCCCTTGGAGAAAGATGTGACAGTGTGCTTATATAAAGATCGACAGTTGTGGGAACTTAAGGAGACAGTGCCGCCATATTCTATATCATTGCTACCAGTTTGGAATGGACTCAGTGGACTGCCATCCTCAGTCTTGTCTTATTTCCCTCCCCCCTTTTTTCAGTAATTTTATTGGG
>PVJH01023256.1:0-35159 GCA_004026705.1 Nesogale talazaci | reverse complement strand
CTATCTAGCTTAAAAGCTTTTGCAGTCAGAATTATGCACACCTTGTAACAATGAGTTGCTAGTGATTTTGATATCATTGTACTTTGTTGCTTTAATCTGTATTTTACATAATGAGACCAGACATCTTTTTATTTCTCTAAGACTTTTTTGTGAGCTATCGTATTGTAGTTTTGATTTTAAATTAATACGACTAAGATTCTCACCCCTCTCCATCTTATTAAAGGCTAGCATTCTAGTAAGTCATATTACTGCGCAATGCTCAGGGGAGAGATCTTTAGGGCTTCTCTCTTTGTCAAGGGAGAGAATCGGTCAGAAGCCTTCTGGAGAGATGGTATATTGTCATGGCAGTATTACAGAGACAATGATAGTACTGTTGATATTATAAGAGGGATATGCCTTAGCTGTTCAGTAAAGTAGCCACTAACCACATATGACTACTAAGTACTGGACAGTGACCAACCCTAATAAGGTACTGTAATTTCAAATGCAGACTGGATTTCAATGATTTAGTATAAAAATAAACAGATGAACAACAGAAAACTGTAAGACATGAAAAAAATATAAATTACCCAGGGTTCATAAAGGAGGAAGGGGAGAAAATGAGCTGGTATCAAGGGCTCAAGTAGATAATGTTTTGAAAATAATGATGGCAACCTATGTACACATGCGCTTGACACAATTGATTGATATATGCATAGTAATAAGAGCTGTAAGATTCCCCAATAAAAAGATTTTTCCAAATGAATGAAAAATATTTCTTGAATAATTTATATGCTAATAGAATCTGTTGGAATTTGGTTTGGGGGAATTTTTTTGGTGTTTATATTCCCAAATACAAAGATAAATTATTTCTTTAGTACCACGCAGAGATTATATTTTGGATAAGTTACAATGGATAAAATATTAATATTTCATTTTTTCTTCTTTAGGCATGGCTACTAGGAAATTTAAAATGACACATGTGGGTCACATTTTATTTCTTTAAGATAGTGCTTGTCTTAGATTTTATGAATACCTTGTAACCTATAACCCTTCTGTAGTTATGATGATAGGTAAATAACATATCCGTACTTTGTCTAAAATCTCCCTATAAACTGAAGCTACAAAAGACAGATTAATAGAGCCCTTGGAGAATCACTAGCTCTCAGTTCAATCCTTTTAATTTCTATAATTATAAAAGCACAAACCCACTGCCAACAAGTTAAATCTAATCCATAACAGTCCTCTAGAACAGAGAACTACCCTTTTGCATTCCCAAAACTATAACTATTTAAGGGAGCAGTAGCTTCATCTCTACCGAGGAGCAAGCTGGTGGTCTTAAACTATTCACCTTGCTGTTAGTAGCCCAACCATGCCTACTTTGTCTTCGGGGCTGTACAAAATGAAACCAGGATCGGTACAATGGAGAGGAATTCACTGGCTATTTAACAAAAAAAAACCTGTAGTGATTTAAAATTTTTCCCAGAGCCCCTAGTAATAAAACATCCTACCCATATATAAACTTTTGAACTAGAGACAAGGTCTCCTTTTTCACATTTGTGCACATAATTTGTGCTTATTAGATGTTGATGGTTTTAAACACCACCTTTGCTAAGAGAATTTCGAATTCCCCATAGTGCTTAGTATTTCATAGGATAAGAACATAGTTGCTATTGTATTGTACTCTGATGAGGTTGAGCATTTGAGGCAAATCAACTGGTAGTCCAAAGGCTATTGTGAGGAAGTTCGGAAACATGAACTGTGGAATGATTTCCCAGCATCCCCTTGTGTGTCACACCAAATAACTCCCTGTGTACTTAATGGGATAGTTTTTTGTTTTTTGTGGCATCACTGCCCTGGTGGGAATAGCAAGCCCAGCCTTGCTGCTGGATTTGAAGTGTCAACCCTGTGGGTTGCAATTCTGCAAACTACCACTAAACCACTAGGGCTCAGCCTGGGATGGTTTTTAAAAGAGTTTTTAATTTGAATTGTTACTTCCTTTCGATTCTCTTTAGAGGAAAGCTGTGTGTGATTGACTGGAAGACATCAGAGAAACCGAAGCCTTTTATCCAAAATACATTTGACAATCCATTGCAAGTTGTGGCCTACATTGGTGCTGTAAACCATGATGCCAGTTATAGCTTTCAGGTCAGTATGCTCATCTACTTACTTAAGTCATGTTTAGTGCTTCTTCATAGCTGCTAGACTTCTTATGGCTTACTCTTTTCATCTGATTGCATATGCTTCTCTTGAACTTCGAATCATTTTACCCCTCTTCCTGCACTCACTTTAATCTTTAATGGCCACAGCCCATTCTTAAGTGTCTTCTCTGTGATCTTTGTGTTTTCATGTAACCTGGTATAGTCTTCCACCAACCTGCCTTAAATTTGAATTAGAAGATACAATTAGCATAGGTTGCTTTGTTCTAATTTTGGTTACAACTCCAGAAAAAGAAGAAAGTAGCATATATTTTGGGCCTAATGTGAAAATACTGAAAGTGCCTGTGTTTTCTTTTTTAGGTTCAATGTGGCTTAATTGTGGTGGCCTACAAAGATGGGTCCCCTGCCCATCCACACATCATGGACACAGAACTCTGTTCCCAGTACTGGTCTAAGTGGCTTCTTCGACTAGAAGAGTATAAAGAAAAGGAAAAGAACAAAAGTATTCCGAAACTGTATTAGGGGAAGACAGCATTTGGGAACACTGAGTAATTTCGCAAGCTCAGGAAGATCGTTTACTGGTATTTAAAAATGGAGACACCAGTAGTGCTATATTAACCCAAGAAGTATTCATTTGATGAAATGTCTTATAACTGAAAAGCCAGGACCTTTTAGATATAAAGAGCTGGACTCTCGCACATCAAATGCCAGCAGTTTACCTGAAAGAGAATGAGCCCACTTGGCGCAACCTTGATGACTTGGACTTCTTCATAGACTGGTTGTCCTGGGCAGGATGCCCATTCTTTGAATCAGAGATTGAAAGCCAGTGAGACTTGATTTGCCAAGCAACAGGAGGAGGGGCTTGCTCCCAGTTTTCCCTGGGAAAACACTGTAGCAGAGGGAGAAGACAGTTACTCCCAGGGTAGATATGGAGGAAAACTTACATCAGCCATTTGCTATGTCAACATAGTTTCCTTGGAACTTTTTTTTTTTAATATATTGGGGTTCTGTATGGTTTGGGGATGAGAAAGGTGTCCATTAATAAAATCTTTGAAAAATATATGAGTACTTAATATCAAATAAACATTACACTTCAGGAAATGGAGCATATTCACCATGTTCACAATATTCCTCAAAATATCACCCAAAAACCCCTCTTTGAGAAATGTTCATTGTAGGTGTCTTAGTCACTACATGCTGGTTTGATTTCAATAGACCATTTTCCTTGAGAAAATCAACTCCATGGGATCTCTCAGATGTGGTAAAACTAAACTTTGAGTATATTTGACATGATGTGGTTATTATTAAATGCTGTTGAGTTGGTTCTTTTGTACAACGGAGTAATACACTGCCCATTCCTTGGCCATCCTCACATTTGTTGTTTGAGCCCATTGTAGCCAGTGTGTCGGTACATCTTGTTGAGGGTCTTCCTGTTTTTTGCTTCCTGTGTACTTTACCAAATATGATGTCCTTCTGGTCTCCTGATAACATTTCCAAAGTACATGAGACAGTATTGCTGTTCTTCCATCCAAAGACCATTCTGGCTGTACTTCTTCCAAAACAGATGGGTTCTTTTGGCAGTGTATGGTGCTTTTTGAAAATTTGTTGAATTTTTAATCCTTTATTGGGAACTCCTACAGATATCATAAACATTTCCATAGTTCCATCACCTCAAGCAGCATTGTACAGTTGCTACCACAATCAGTTTCAAAACATTTTCTTCTTGAACTCCTTAAGATATTAGTGCCCCATTATCCCCTCCTAACCCCTCTTTGCCATCTATTTTTATTTAATTATTTTATTGGTGGCTTATAAAACTCTTCACAATCCATATATACATTGTATCAAGCCCATTTGTACAATTGTTGCCATCATTTTTTTCTTTCTTTAAATCATTTTATTGGTGGCTCGTACAACTCATCACAATCCCCAATCCATTATATCAAGTACATTTGTTGCCATCATCAATTTCAAAACATTTTCTTTCCACTTGAGCCTTTGGTATCAGCTCCTCAGTTTTCCCCCTCCCTCCCACTCTCCCACTGTCATGAACCCTCGAAAATTTATAGATTTTTTTTCCATGTCATACACTGACTGATGTCTCCCTTTACCCACTTTTCTGTTGTCAATCCCCCTGGGAGAGGGTTACAGGTAGATCATTATGATTGGTTCCCCCTACCTACACCCACCATCCTCTTTTCCTGGTATGGCTACTCTCAATATTGATCCCAAGGGGTTATCTGTACTTGATTCCTTTTTCCCAGCTCTTGTTTTTACCCATATATGTGCTCTGGTCTAGTCAGATTTGTAAGGTAGAATTGGGGTCATGATAGTGGGGGGAAGAAGCATTAAAGAACTGGAGGAAAGTTGTACCATATATTCTCTAGTATAAGCTGACCCGAATATCAACCACTTAATTTTACAACAAAAAATGCACTTGAAATGTGCTGAAAATCAGGGCTTATACATGAGTACTGATGATATATTTCATCAGCGCTATATTGTACACTGACTGGTTCGTCTCCTCCCTGCATCCTTTCTGTAAGGGGATGTCCAGTTGCCTACAGGTGAGCTTTGGGTCTCCACTCCACACTTCCCTTTTATTCCCAGTGGTAAGATTTTTTGTTCTGAGTCTTTAGGGTGACTGATAGCTGATCCTGTTGACATATGGTCACACAAGCTGGTGTGCTTCTACCATCTGTGTTTTGTTTTTTTCTCAGCTTGATGGCCGCTTGTTTATCTTCGAGCCTTTAAGAACCCAGACACTATATCTTTTGATAGCTGAGCACCATCAGCTTTCCTCAGATTTGCTTATGCACTCGCTTTGTCTTGAGTGATTCATGTTGGGAAGGAGAGTATCATGAAATGCCAACTTAATAGAACAAAGTGCTCTTGCATTGAGGGAGTACTAGAGTGGAGTTTCGCCATATCTTATACATCCAGTATATTTATTCACATACAGTTCTGTTATTTGATCCCATCAAGTGGGGTTGGTTATGTAGTCATCTTCCCATACTCTCAGGGAACTAACTTGTTCCTATTACTGTTAACTGAACAGTTCTCTATCTTGGCTTTCATATATCAAATGATGCTAAATATACAAATGAACTTGCGTAAGTATAACATGATTAATGAGATAACACATACCTCATTAATCTTGTTAGACCTGCATATGTATAGTAAGATGGCAATATATTAATATGTAATAAGGGTTCCCTGTTTACCTGCTCATTTCTCAGTATTCCGCTCTGATATAATTTGATTGATCAAGCACATCCAGAAAAGTTCTACCCTCCCAGCCCTCTTTTCTAGAACACTTATTATTCCCCTGTACTCATTATTGGCTCACTGCTCACCTCTCCCTACCTCCTCACCTCCCATGCCCCCCAGGAACTATCACTCCAGTCTCTGTCTCCATAAGATTGCCTATCATATAGGTAAACAACAACAAAACCCAAAACATACAGATAGTCACTAGACTAACAGGGAACCAAACAAGGAGCAGAAGAATATCTCTCAAATAGAAGGACATAAACCATCAGCCCAGACTCCGCTCCTTTTGCGATTACATATCCCGAACCTGCTTATCTAATATATCCTCCTTTTTAATCTTAAGCATTTGTTTCCAAAAGACAAGCATCCTAAAAGTCTCCGTTGGTGTTCCTGTGGTCAGGGATAGAGTGGTCTGGTGCACCCACACCCCATTACACCTTTGAGTCTCCTGTGTAGCTCCCTTGTGAGCAACCTCCAAAGTTCAAATGGGCTGCCCCTTGAGTTAGGTCCACAACGTGGCTTCACTCCCATCACTGTTGCACATTCAATATTCACCAGCTTCAAATGCATCAATTCTTCCTTATTCGTGTCCAATTTTTACATGCATTGAGGCAATTAAATATACCATGGCCTGGGTTAGTTGCGTCTTAGCCCTTAATGTAACATCCCTACTTGAGAACATTTTAAAGAGGCCTTGTGCAGCAGACATATGCAGTATAATGCGTCATTTACTTTCTTGCCTACTGCTTCCATGAGAACTGGTTGTGCATCCAAACAAGATGAAGTCCTTGACAGGTTCAATAATTTCTCCATTTGCTATAATGTTACCTATTGGTTCAGTTGTGAAGATTTTGGTTTTTTTCTACATTGACTTGTAATGCACACTGAAGTCTACAATCCTTGGTCTTCATCAGCAACTGCTTCAAGTCCTCTTCACTTTCAGCAAGCAAAGTTGTGTTATCTGCATGTTACAATTTATTAATACCAATGTGAACAGCACATCCTCCGTATAATGCAGGTTCTCTAAAATTTGCTTAGCATACAGATTGAGTAAGGGGCAGTTCTATCCTGTCTTATAGGGTCACTATGAATCAGCGTTTAATCAATGGCAGTGAGCTTTTTGGATTTTGTTTATTCAAATTGTTAAGGATTTCACTTTGCTTGGATCCAAAATCAATGCTTATGGAAGCAGCAGTCAAATTAAAATGATGTATTGCATTGGGCAAATCTGCTGCACAAGACTCTTTAAAGTGTTGAAGAGCCAGGATATCACTTTAAGAAGTACGCTGCATCTAACCTAAGCCATAGTGTTTTCGGTTGTCTCATAGGTATGTGCAAGTTGGACAGTAAATAATTAAAAACATTCTGCCATAGAGTCAAAGCTGATTCACAGCCACCCTATAGGGTAAAGTAGAGCTACCTTTGAGTTTCTGAGTTTCTGAGCCACTAGGCCTAAAGACCAAAAAAGAAGGAAAGCGCAAGGGGGCAAAGTGTAATGAAGGCCACTAGTGCAGTGTGGCAAAGCAAGTCAGGGTGGAACCAACCGCACGACGTGGCAATGCGAGGTGTGGTGAGGAGAGACTACATGAGTGGAGTCAGCCTTCAGGCAGCACAGCCCGGCATGCACAGGTGGTGCACAGGTGGCACAACACACCCAATGGTGCACGGCCACTGGATCAGCCACCATCAAGGAGGGAGAGCGAGGGGCTGGCCTCCCTAGAATCATGTATCTAGGCCATACCTCCAAGGTAGGTCACCACTGATGGACAGGTTAAACTCCACCCATATCTTCTTTTTTTTTTAGTCTCCAGATTGTTTTCTTCATTGTGTATTTTTTTTTCAATCATTTTATTAGGGGCTCTTACAGCTCTTAGAACATTCAATGCATCATTTGTATCAAGCATATTTGTACACGTTACCATCTACTTTCCAAATATTTTCAACTTGAGTCCTTGCTACAAGCTCCTCTTTCCCCCTCCTTTTATTTTTATAAATCATTTTATTGGGGGCTCATACAACTCCCATCATGATCAATACATACATCATTTGTATGCAACCCACATTTGCACACTTGTCATCATCACCCTCAAAACATCTTCCCTCCACCTAGGCCCCCAGTACCAGCTCCCCATATTTTCTTACAGGTGTTATGTTGGCATAAAACCCTATCATGCTGGAAAGCAAGTGTTTTGAGAATGAGGAGAGAAACAAAAGTACAAAAGTGCTTGACACAATGGATGTATGTTTGGCTTGTGATAAAAGTTGTACAAGCCCCTAATAAAATGATCTTTAAAACAAACTATCATGCCCTACTTCTTAGAACTGTGAGGATTAAATGAGTTAATTCTTGAAAAGAACTATACTTGGCACATAGGGGCACATAGCACAAAATAGATGTGATTATACTGTCATGATCCAGAAATGTCTGTGCAAAGGCACAGCGTCGACACATGTTGACCCAGCCCACTGCCATCAAACACGAAAGCAAATAGCTTCGTATTTCTCCCCAAAGCAGGTTGTAGATTTGAACTATAGACTTTGTGGTTAGCTGTCCAGTGCTTACGTAAGTAATAGCACCACTACCGAATACATTTCCAAAATGGTGATATCAGTTTACACTCACCCATGGTATCAGAAATTTCCTGTCTACCCACATCCTCATCAGCATAAGACTTTAGGGACTTTGTGTGTGCCTGTCCAATTTGTTGGGGTGAAAAGTTAATTTCTTACATTTGTTAAAATTAAAAGATCATTTTATGGGGGGGGAATGTCTTACAACTCATAACAATCCATACTTCAATTGTATCGAGCATATTTGTACATATGTGGCCATCATTCTTTTCTAGACTTACTTTCTGTTGAACCCTTGGTATGAGCTCCTCCTTTTTCCCTCCTCACCCTCATCTTCGTGACCCTTTGATAAATTTTTTTTCTTCTGTTTTTTTTTGTGGCATCACTGCCCTGGTGGGAGTAGGAAGCCTATCCTTGCTCCTGGAGAGCTGCTGCTGGACTTGAATCACCAACCCAGTGGGCCACAGTCCCGCACAGTAGGCCACCAGGGTTCAGCCCCCCTTTGATAAATTATGAATTATTATTTTCACAAACTGACCCCTATCTCCCTTCACCCATGGTTTCTGTTGTTCCCTTATTGGTTCCCTCTTCCTTCCCTCCTTTCCCTACCTTCCTCCTACCCTTCTGGTACCCCTATTCCCATTCCTGTTCTTGGATTCTGTGTGTCATGAACCCTTTTTTTGTTTTTTATCATTTTATTGGCTCATACAATTCTTATCACAATCCATACATCCATCCATTGTGTCAAATACTTTTGTACATATGTTGCCATAATTTTCAAAACATTTTCTTTCTACTTGAGCCCTTGGTATCAGCCCATTTCCGCCTCCCCCACTCACCCTCCCTCATGAACCCTCAATAATTAATAAATTATTTTTCTCATATCTTACGCTGACTGCTGTCTCCCTTCACCCACTTTTCTGTTGTCCATCGCCCTGAAAGGAGGTTATATGCTGACCATTGTTATCCATCCTCCCTATCCCCTCCACCTTCCCCTTCCCCTTCTGGTATCAGTACGCTCATTATTGGTCCTGAGGGGTTTATCTGTCCTGTATTTCCTGTGTTTCCAGTTCTTATCTGTACCAGTGTACATCCTCTGGCCTAGCTGGCTTTGTAAAGTAGAATTGGGGTCATGAACTGGGGGAGTGGGGAGGAAGCATTAAAGAACTTAAAGTTGTATGTTTTCTTGGTGCTATACTGCCCTTGGACTGCCTCCTGTATTCCTTTGACCCTTCTGTAAGGGGATGTTCAGTTATTTACAGATGGGCTTTGGATCGCCACTCTGATCTCCCCCTCATTCACATCAATATGATTTTTTTTGTTCTGGGTCTCTGATACCTGATCCCATCGACACCTCATGATCACACGGGCAGGTGTGCTTCTTCCACGTGTCCTTAATTGCTTCTCATGTCTTGAGCTCTTATCTCCTACCTGTACCCACCTGTGAACATTTTAAACAGCATTATTGGTTGAGTAAAATCTTCTCTAACATGTGACTGCCACCTAGTGCTGGAAAGAATACACTGTAGTATCTTTGGTAATTTGGACATTTTAATTACAGAGGTCTGGATTGTTTGGGCTCAAATAAAGGGAAGCTCTTCGGTGACTTGCTACTCATTTAGGGTCAGCTTTTGTCCTCACATTTCCTAGCGAGGAAGGAAATCTCATGCTCATTGTTGCTTTTTATAGCAAATGTGCCTGAGTCACTGGTGCAGCAGCAAGGCTGTTTGCAAAGCTGGGGGGGGAGCCTGCAGCCCCCATCAGATGGGAGCCTTCCCTTGACCAAGATTGAGTTTCCAGGGGCAGACACGGAGTACACCTGGTGCTGTCCACACACTGCCAGACCACAGAACCAATTCTGCAAGAGAATCCCTATTAATATCTTTTCAAACCCGATGGCAACATGTGTACAAATGTGCTTGATACAACTGATGTATGGGGGCTAAGTCCTGGTGGCCTAGTGGTTGTGTGCAGGACTGTGGCCCACAGGGTTGGCAGTTCAAATCCAGCAGCAACTCTCCCGGAGCAAGGCTGGGCTTCCTACTCCCACCAGGGCAGTGATGCCACAAACAAACAAACAAAAATCAATTGATATATGGATTGTTAGAAGAGCAGTGAGAGTCCTCAATAAATTGATCTTTTAATTAAAAATAAAAGCATTTTAAAAGACTTAAAATCGTAGTCTAAAAGAAATCAAGAGTGAATGAAATGTTAGCTTGTGATTATTTAAAGACATCAATACACCTTTAAATCTGTTCACAGTATTCCACGAGAGGGGGTTGGTAGGGCTGCTGTAAAGTCAGCGCACACCCCAGAGGGACCTCATGCATGAAGAAGCAAATACTGCCTGTCCCTGCTCTGCCACCCCCATGACCTCGCAGCTCGAACCTCTGAATCCGCAGGGTTCTTACAGGCGCATTTCAGGCCATTCTTCCTAGTGTGTCTTTGTCCGGAAACTCTGCAGAAGCCTCTTCAGCTTCATAACCACAGACAAACCAGCAGTGACAGACAAGGGGCGGTCCATTCACTGGCAACCCAACCCAGGTCTCCCACGGCAAAGTGTGAATTCTACCACTGAGCCACCAATGTCCCCCTGCACATCTCAGGAGTAGCTGCTTCATTATTGTTAATAATAATGCTAAAGTTGAACATTTCTTGTGGAAATTGGTGCTCACTCTCCAGCCTCTGAAGACCAGTAGGAAAAGGACCACTGGACAAAAACCTAGGCTTGCCTCCCGGTGCTGCCAATCACTGTTCAGTCCCCTTCCAGTCCATTGAAATCAGAGTCTTGGTTTCCTCAACTGAAAAACACCTCAACTCTCATCTTCAGAATCAACCAAACGGCTTGATGCTTGGTACAATGTGTAAGAAGCTGTATAAACAAGGCAAACTGTGGTTTTTGTCCCTAAGACTCGGCATGCAGTGGATCAGAGGAGGAGCGGTTCGGTGTAAGGAAGAACAGGCGTATCTTCATTCAACACTTGACAGTTTGCAAAGAAGGCTGGAAGCCCTCAGCTCCTCTCATCTTTAAAGTCAAGAATTTGGGCAATTGTATGACGCTGATGAGCAGCCTTGCTGATCCTGCTGTGTGTTGGACTATTGACTGCAAGGGGTGGGGGCTCCAACTCACCAGTCACTCTTCAGGACAAAGATAAGACGATCTCATAGGGTCAGAATTTACCTGATAGCCCCAGGTTGGGTTGGGAGGAAGCAAGGTGATTGGTCTCTCCGGCACCTTTCAATTCCAGGATGATCTGATTCGTCATCAGGGATACTCCTGTGCCACCCAGGTCTCCCCCTGAGATGTCTCAGGTTCACTAAGGAAGTAAAGACTCCACATTGTTTTGTAGTTGAATGAGCGCCCCCTGAAGAATTCCAAGTCTCTCTAGCAATCCCCACTGTTCAGAGGCAGTTATCATAGGAGCAGAAAGGCATTCTGAACAGTTAGCTGCACACATGTAACTTGACTCACAAGTTCCAATTTCTGCTTCCTTGTCTTCCAGGTTTCCTGGACACCCTCACCCATCTCTGCTCCCCCAGTATGGACACTGCTTCTAGCATTCACGACGTCTGTTTCCACAGCCTTTTCCCTCACTAGACTGTGAGCAAGGGTCCCATTTTGCATTTCTTCTGCCCCTAGTCTTAGCAGAGTCATTTGGAAGATACATGAGCTAGCTGGTTGGCGTTGTAAATACTTTCTTGCTGTGTTTGTTTTCCTGCAGCACTCGCTGTTCCAAACAATGGCTTTGTATTCTACTAAGCACCTAATTAATACTTTCTATCTGAAGTTTTCTCTGGCTTCAGGGCAGGCTAAAACTCTCTTGGAATTAATAGCCCTGGGAGCAATTTCTGATCAAGAAACATAGAAGCTGGTAGAAAATACCTCTGCATCCTCACCCCTCAATGCACCAACTCTAAACCGGTTCTGCGAAGTTGCCCAGCGCTCCCCAGCCAGGACTTCGCCCCAGTCACCCAGAGCAGTAACTGGTTCACACATGCTCCCTGCACTGGCGTGCTTCCCAGCTTCGCATCTGCATTACCTCCTCATGGTTCTTGGAATCGCATCTCAAACCTCTTGTCAAAAAGTCTGTTTTTGGAGGAGCCCAAACCAGGAAAGTTGGTTCATCGGCTGAGGGAAGGGATGGGTGAATGCGATTCCCTGCAAAGGAAGAGATGAAACCCAACTTGCTGGTTTCCCCACTGCATGCTGCTGCTTCAGCGTGTGTCCAGGCTGCACTGGAAGACACGTGCAAACACCTATGTGCACACCCACTGGCCTTGGCTCAGGAAGAAACACCTCTTATCTCTCGCTTTCGTCCTATTTGTCATCCCAGCCATCTGATGTCCCCACGAAACACACGTCTGCTGAAATGGCTCGCTGGGTTTGCAATCGATGGGGGAAGTCACGACGACGACGGTAAAAAGGAACTATCCCAAAAAAGAATCTTGTGGATCATGGTAGCTCTTTGCATAGAAGCAGAATTCCCAGAGTCCACTAGAGCTCGGGTTAGGGAATTCCCTAACTGGGGACTTAGGGTGAAGGTGAGGTGTGCATGGGGGCTGCCCCTAAACATCAGTACTGGGCTTTAGATGCACCGCTGAGTCAGGACCCTCTATCCATCCCCACTTGGTACTCGGGTGCCCTTTGCTCCTCTCACAGCCTTTGCATCAGCTCTGGCTCTTAGCTCTCTTGAAGGGAATTGTGTGGGGAGAGATGTCCCCAAATCTAAAACCAGGCTGACTGGTTTGACGTTTTTTCTGAAGCTTTTTGTGGCTAAAGAGGACACCCCTGGATGCTTCAGGGTATGCCATGTATAGCCCTGGGAGCCTCCGAGAAAGGCTTGGAGCCTGTTTCTGCTGAGAAATCAGCCACTCAAATACCATGGAGCACAACTTCCTACTTTGGACACAAGGAGACCGAGTATGGGTCAGAATTCTCTAGATGGCAACTGTTCAGCGGGCTGCTCATGATGTCGTTTTTCAATCATGAGCCAGTAAAAATTTGTGGGTTCTCATGACTAGCGTCGGTTGTAGAGTGTACCTCATGACATAATGTACTGCTTTGAGATGGGGTTTTTTTCTCAGAGGAAAGGAGACCTTTTAAGACTATACCAAGACTACTATGAAGGTGGAAAAGTGAGCGTTCATTCAGCAATTAAGTATTGAGTTCATTAGTCCTTGCTATTATAGTTAACCGCTGTTGAATTGAGTTCAACATATCATGACCATATATGGGGCAGAAGGAAATAAGCCTGTGTTGTGTGTTTCATTCATCCTCTGCTTTACCACATGTGATGCCCTTCTCCAGTGCCTAGTGTCTTCTGAGATCACGTGCAGAGTACGTGAGGCAAGTCTCTCCATCCTCAATTCTAGGGAGCGTTTCCCTGTTCCCAAGACAGATTTACTGATTCTTCTAGTAGCCCAAGAAAATCTGAATATTCTTCACCAACACCGTAATTCAAAAATCAAATTATTATTCAGTCTTCCTTCATTTGTCTGTAGGAAAATGCAAATCAAAACTATCAAAAAATAAGACACAGTGTTGAAGATGTAGAGAAATCGGAACCCTCAGTGATTGTTAGTGGGACTGTAAAATAGTGCGACTACTAAGGAAACAAATGGATTTTCCTCAAAAAGTTCCTTTGTTGTCTGGTGCCATGATGTCAGCGCCTACCTATAGCAATTCTATGCACGACAGAACAAGACCCTGCTCAGCCTGTGCCTATAGATTGTTGCTGCCAGATGGCAATACATCTTGTCAGATCCCTTCCACTTTACCAATTATAGTATCCTTCTCCAGGAGTTCGTCTCTCCTGACAATGTCCAAAATCTGTCAGTTGAAGTCTTGCCCTCCTTGCCTCTAAGGAGTGCTCTGGCCATACTTCTTTCAAGACAGATTGGTTTGTCTTTTTGGCAGCCCATGGTACTTTCAACAGTCATCTCCAGCGCCCCTGTTCAAGTGAATGGATCTTTCTATGGTCTTCTTTACTCAATAGCCAACTTTTACATGCAGATAAGAGGCAATGGGAAATGCCATTGCTCCAGTAAGGAACACCTTAGTCCTCCAGGTAATATCCTTGCTTTTCAATACTCTAAAGAATTAGATATGACTACAACTATAAATAGCCTATCCATGAATTATCAGATTTACCTAATGCAGCTCCTCTTTTGATGTCTTGACTGCTACTTCCATAATTATTGATTGTGGTTCTAAGCAAGAAAAAATCTTGACAACCTTAACCTTTTCTCCATCTATCATGTTACCTATTGGTCCACTTGTGAGGATTTCCATTTTCTTTACATGGAGTTGTAATCCACACTGAAGGCTGCAATCCTTGATTTTCATCAGCAAGTGCTTGAAGACCTCCTCATGTTCATCAAGCTAAGTTTTGTCCCCTGCAAATTATTAATAAGCCCTCCTCCAATCTTTTTTTCCAATTTACTTGGGGGGGGCATCACTGCCCCCTGGTGGGAGTAGGAGGCCCAGCCTTGCTCCTGGAGAGCTGCTGCTGGATTTGAACTGCCAACCCTGTAGGCTGCAGTCCCACACACAACCACTTCGCCACCAGGGCTCAGCCCCTCCTCCAATCTTAATGTCACATTCGTCATATAACCTAGCTTCTCCGGTGTTTTGCTCTGCATACAGGTTGAACAAGACTGTATGGTGAGAGGACACATCCCTGTTGCACACGTTTCCTGATTTTAAACCATGCAGCATTCCCTTGTTCTGTTTGCGCAGCTGTATCTCGATCCATGAGCAAGTTCCTCATGAGCACAATGAAATGTTTTGGAATTTCCATTCCTCCCAAGGCTATCTATTGTTTATTATGGTCCACACAGTCGAAATGTCTTTGTATAGCAAAAAGAAGAGAAGTTACCATATGACAATCAACAAATGAATGTATATTTTTAATGTATACACAACAAAATATTGCACAGCCACAAGGAAAAATGAAATTCTCATACATGAAGGAAGCTTGAAAACATTATGTTGAGTGGAATGTTAGTCATGAATGAAGTATTGTATGATACCACGCATGTAAAATACCCAGGACAGACAAATGTAGAAAATGTCATGGATTGAATTGTGTCACCCAAAAATCTGTACCAATTTGGCCAGACCATAGTTCCTCTGTTTGTAATTTGAGGTAATTATTCTGTGTGCTGTAAATTCTAAGCTCTTATGATGTTGATGTCAATGTGCATGATAGGTTTTGTGTCCGGTTGGTTCAGGGTGTGTGGGTGTATGGGTCCAACCTCTCAATACAACAGAGCCTGATGATGTCTCCTAAGAGGGTGCATGTGAGGATATGAGTGGATTTCATTACGGAGGGGACATACAAAGTATGAGCTGCTATACAAAGTAAAACATTCACTGTAATCCATTCTCCCATATTGTGTGTTAATATAGCTACATCCTCACCTAGAAAGTGGGTGAAGAGCAGGGCAGGGGCAGGGCGGGTATGAGCCATGCCCACGTGTCAAGTGGAGGACGGGGCCATTCCTCACTGAAAGAAGCCTGGCTCCCCGAGTTTCCTCTCGGCTGAAAGTGCTGGGACTGACCCTGTCCCTGTAACCTGCTGGAGGTTTGTGCCTCTACAGAAAGTATGCTTGACCAGCTGCAAGGACAAATTGGAAAGACCCAGAAATTAATGGCCCCAGTCCCACTGACTTTCAACTAGCAAGGGATGGAGAGTCACTAGACAAGTATATTCCTATATCCCTCCAGTGGGACGCCAAGAAATAGTCTATCCAGTCTCCCAAACGTTCCCAGTAGGATTAAGTTCCAATTACCCACAGCAGTAAAGTTCCTTGATTATATTCTATTTATTGACTGTCTTCCCTTTCTTGTCATAAGTTCCCAACCCATACAGATGATGACTATAAGGCTCTAGACCATACCTGAAGCTAGCTCAATCCCAAACTCTTCGGCTCAGCCATTCCCTTTTCTGTTCAATCCATTTTTAACTAGGTTCCTATTACTAGCAACCCAGAGTTCTATAACAGAAGTCTGGCTCCAAATAGCATATCGGAGGGGTCACCTGTAATTCGCTGCTCATTTTCCTCATCTGAATGACCTGGATAACCTAAGAGTACGTCAGAAGGATGCCTACTGGCCTTCCTCTTCTTTACCACATGCTAGGAGAGGCCACCCAATGGAAGTTCCCAGTTGAAGCCTAGATCCAGATGGGCACGGGCTGTTTGCTGGCCCCCCCCCCCCTACAGCTGAGCTCCCTGCCCCAGCCCACTCCTGCTGCTTCCTGCGTGTGGTCATTCAGCTCCTGTGTGCTTCAGCCTTACCTAAGTGCCAGAAGGTGCCGGGTTGTCCGAAACGAACCCATGGAAAGGCCGTCCAGAGCTGCTCTACTCTCACCTGGTCACGAGTTCAGTCCAAGGCCCAGCCCACATCCTGCTCCCGACTTCTGAAAGGGTCGTACTGAGAGAGAGAATCGAGCGTGGGATTCCTGCTCTCTTGCACCAACTACTAGCCTCTGTTCTGCTCATGGCCACTGACATGCTGACGCCCAGGAATGGTCTGCATTTCCCCAAAGAACATCGATCCATCGAGGGGTGCTTGGGCCGCACCACACACCTGCTAAGTACTGGAGAGAAACGTGTGCTTCCTTCCTTTGTTCCAAAAGGAAATCACCGAGTCAGAAAAAAAGTTTACTCAAGGTACAGGACATACCACTTAAAATACCCAGATCGGGGCTGAAATGGTTATCCATATAACAAATGCCTACTTTAGGGAGGGAGGAGGGAAAGGAGAGGGAAGGAAAGGCACAGGGAGAGAGTCTCATCTTTCAAGCAGGGAGGAGAGCAACCCCCACACAGGACTCTTGTGCTCTTCCAGTGGGAGCTGAAGTGCTGGGAGCTAGAGGCAGCACCGAAGGATTCCTGCTGGAGTTGGTCACCATGTCCACCTCAGGCAGCGGCTCCCAAAGTGAGGTTAAGTCCCCCTCCTGACTGTGGTGCCTCTTGGGGGTTCTGGCCCCCTCTTGCTGCCTTTGCAGCAAGGGACATACCCTGGAAATCACTGCCCCAAACCCTCTGCCCTATTTTGCACTCACATCAGGCCTCATTGTTAACCTCCACACCTCTGAGACAGGCCTCCAAAGAAAGGAGATCCACATGACTGAAGGTCACCACACTTGACCATCAAACACCCTGACACTCCTGTCCATCTTGCCGGGATGATTTGTCCATCAGTGAACATCCCCCTCCCCCCTCCCATTGAAGACTGTCCATCCAGCAAGGCTTCAAACAAGACAACTTATTCTGCAGGGACTCCAGAGGCATAAAAAAAGGACACGAGAGCTGATTTACTGATTTTTATTTGAAGACTCCACCATGCTGACCCAAGGCATCTCTGCCTGTTGGCCTGCATTCTTTGATCTTTCCATATTGTTTGCTTATTTGCTCCACCCAGTGTTAAAAATATTCCACTTCAGAGCCATCTCCTAATACAAAATCATCAAAATCCCCAACAACTGGATGTCAAGCATCACACAACCGGTCCTGAACGGAATTACCTAGGCCGACACGCTCCCGTTTTGTTTTATTGTTTAAGTTAAGTGTCACAAGAACATTTCATTTCTTAAAATAACTTCTGTAAACGCTTTCAGAATAATGAAGTTCACGTTCCTTGCTTGAGCAGCATCTCAAGTGGAGATGCTCTTATTTCAAGACACCATAAAATGATGGTGTCCCTTAAAGAACACCTCTGCTTCCATGGCTGCATGGTGATCATGGCTGTCAACATTGTGGAAAATCAATGTCCATGTGCTCAACAGAGGGAAACCAAATGCCACAGTGTCACTATTGTCACTGATAGTCCCAGAGGGGGTCCCCCAGAGAGGGCCCAAAAGGCACAGAGAGACAATAAGAAGATACAGAGAGACGGAAGACCCACAAAACTGAAACACCATGTAAACTAGGCAGTGTTGACACTTCTCCTTCCCTTACTTCTCCTTCTCATTCAGGTCGGCGTCCCTCTGCAATGTGGACGTCAGTTTGTTCTGCAAAATAGCTGCCAGTTTTTTGGACGTCTTTTTGAGAAGTAGACTGCCTGGATGGGCACTGTTCACATGCAGGTACAGGTCTTCTTGCGTGGGACTTGTGTAACCACAGTCTTCACAGACGTAAAGCTTGTCCCGGCGTTGCTTGTAGGCATATTGCTGCTGCACCCCATGGATCTTCTTCAGGTGGGACTCGAGCGAGCAGCGCTGAGTAAAGGCTTTGTTGCAAATGTCACATTTGTAGGGGCGGATGCCTGCAAGGAGAAAGGCAGACACATCACTGGGTGACCAACAGCAAAGCCAGAATCTCCAACTATGAGGTCAGTAAGATGTATCTCCCAGTATCTGTGACAATATGAGGGAAATGACCAAAACAAGACACAAAATGATCTATAGAGGAACATAACATTCACACGAACACATTATACAAAAATGATTATGAATACAATTTTAAAGGGTGCTGGATTTATAAATTTTAATAAATCATTTTATTGGGGGCTTGTAAACACCTTTTAGCACAATCCATCCATCCATCGTGTCCAGCACAATTGCACAGATATTGCCATCATCCTTTTCAAAACATTTTCTTTCTACTTGAGCCCTTGGTATCAGTTCATTTTTTCTTCCCTCCCACCCTTATGAACTCTTAATAAATTATAAATTATTTTCATATCTTACACCATCTGCTGTCTCCCTTCACCCATGTTTCTGTTGTTCATCACCCAGGGGTGGGGTGTGGGGTTATACTTCAATCTTTGCGATCAGTCAGTTCCCTCTTTCTCCCCCCACCCCACCTCCCCTCCTCCCTCCTGGTATCATTACTCCCTTATTGTTCCTGGGAGGGTTATCTGACCTGGATTCCATTGTCAAGAGCTACTAACTGTACTAGCGCACATGCTCTGGTCTAGCCGGACCTGTAAGGTAAGTCTAGGGTCATGGTAATAGTGGGAAGGAGGCACTAGAGAACTAGAGGAATGCTGCATATTTCATCGGTGCTATACTGCACCCTTGCTGGCTTGTCCCTTTCTTGTGACCCTTCTGTGAGGAGATGTCCAGTTGTCTACAGAAAGATTTTGAGTCTCCACTCTGCCCCACCTTGTTTGCATCGATATGACTGATTGATTTGAGTCTTCTGATTCCTGATCATGTCGACACCTCGTGATCACACAGGCTGGTGTGCTTCTCCCATGTGGGCTTTGTTGCTTCCCAGCTAGATGACTGCTTGTTTCTCTTTAAGCCTTTAAGACCCCAGGGCATATATCTTCTAATAACCGGGTACCATCATCTTTCTTCACCACATTTGCTTATGTACTCATTTTGTCTTCAGTGAACATGCTGAGAAGGTGGGCATCACAGAATGCCAGGTTATTAGAATAAAGAGTTCTTGCATAAGGGAGTACTTGAGTAGAGGCCCAATGTCTGCCTGCTACCTTAATACTTAACATATAAATAGATGTACATAGATCTATATTCATATCATTATATATTAATATATTTACATATGTTTACACCTCTGTGAATGTTCTTTGCCTCCCAGTTCTTGCTTCTATTTCCTTTTACTTTCCACCTATCCCAATGTCAGGTTTGACCTTCATTCGGCTCTCAGTAATTCCTCTTGGCTATATTGCACTTGATCGAACCCCATCTGGCATTCTACACCTGGGAGGAAGACTTTTATCCTTCTCACATTTCTGCCTTAGTGTTTTAATGTGAAGGAGCCTTGGTGGTACAGTAGAGGATGTGTTGGGCTGTAGCTAAAAGGTTGGCAGCTAGAACCTACTAGTCAGTCTGTGGGAGAAAGATGAGGTTTCCTAACTCTGTAATATTTACAGACTCAGAAACCCAATAGAGTCGCTATGGGTCAGAATTGACTCTCTGGCAGTGAGTTTGCTTTAATTTCATAGCAAATTAAAGCCAGTTTTCATTTTAGCTTGTGTTTTCAGGGACACAGACACTGACATGAAGACTACAGTGAAAGTAGCTTATTTGATGATCTCAGTTAAGGAATACACCTGGAAGGGAATGCAGAAGCACGAAAAGGGTGGGGAGGTAACCAGTCAATATAGATAACTTGATGTTATCAAGCTAGTGACTGCTGTGAGTAACTGGAACTCAATCCAGCTGGAGAACTGTGGGACACAGTATAGAACACACACCTATGAGTTGCCCTGTCCCCCAGATAGGTCCATCCCTTACTGTTTGAGTGTTGACCCTGAGTGGCATTGTGTCTCCCTCCCTAGCACTGCTGGCCTTGTATAAACAAAGGGGGCTCCTCAGACGGAGTTGTTGGTTGGACTTTTCAGCAAGGAGATTCAATGTCGTAATGGGTTATGTCACGTGGTCAGTAGTTTGAATCTACTGGCTGTTCCTTAGGAGGAAGATGAGGATTTCTATTCCCATAAATAATTACAGTCTCAGAAATCCACAGGGATCCTTCTATCCTGTCCTATAAAGACACCCTGAGTATTGACCCTATGACAGAGAGAAACCCAGAAATGGTAAGTATGATGTCATGTGTGGGATACTGACAGCATCTGTCACTACTTTGAATACATTTCCCAACAAAATCTTGGGCTAGCTTTGGAATATGGTTAATATTAGTGAAAAAGTTTCTGGGCATTACAAGTGCTTAACATGATTAGCTGCTAACTAGAACATTAGAAGTTCAAAGCCACTGTGTTAGTCCGGGTAGATTACAGAAACAAATTCATAGACACACATATGGATATAAGGGAAAAGTTTATATACAAGAGGAACGGGGAACATTGAGAAAGCATCCCAACCCAGTCCAGTCCAAAGTCATAAATCCGATATTAGCCCCTATGTTCGATAATAGTCTATAAAGCCTCCTTCCAACTCACAAAGCACATACAGTAGAGTCGTCCTGGTGCACTGGCAGGAGTCTCCACGTGGCTTCTCCGGCCCCAGAGGTCTGGTTCCATTAGGGCAAGCCCATGTGGCCTCTTCTCTGGCTCCTTCATTCTCCAGGAGTCAGGATGAATCAGCATGCTGTCATCTTGTCTTGTCAGTAGTTCGTCATCTTGGATACTGAGAGTCAAGTTTCTCTTCTCCAATTGGGAAATATCGTGAGGCTTCCCAGAATCCTCAGGAGAAAGCCATGTCCACACAGAGGTCTCATTGGCTACTCATCGGCTATCTCCAGATTAACAGGCCACACTCTACCCCTACATCCCAATCATTATATTGACATCACGAATACATGACCGTCACAGCCACCCTCCTCTACCTTCCTGAACTCAGTTACTGCAAATCCCACGGAGCACAGTTCTTCTCTGATACGCATGGGTCACCATGAGTTGGAGTGGAGTTGATAAGAATTGCTTCGTCCTCGGGAAGCTTCCTTCTAGATGGATGGTGCTTATGCATGGTCTATAGTGGAGAGCTCCGCCTACCCAAGCACAATCACTTTTTCCTTCTGTCACTAGAATGCCACAGCTCCGTGAGGGTAGAAGTATAGATACAGAAATGTAATTGTAAAACACAGAGGGGTGGTATTGATTAATTCAGTGAACAATATTTTTTGTTTTTTGGTTTTTTTGTTTTTGGCATCACTGCTCTCCGGTGGTGGGAGTAGGAGGCCCAGCCCCACTGCTGGAATTGAACTTCCGTCCCGCACACAACCACTACACCACTGGGGCTCAGCCTGAGCAATGTTTTATAAATTAGCTAGAACCTTTAGAATTGCCTAGTAGCTTATTAATATTTTATATCTTTCTCCTCAGACTCGTTGGGTCTGGCTTGGAATGTGGAATCTGTTTTTAACAAGCACCCCTATCCTGATATTTGAACTGGTTTTCTGGAGGCACCAACTTAGGCTGTATACAATTCTAGCCTGCAGTTAGGTGGGATCAGGTGGGCTCGTGGCACTGCAGAGACCACAGTCCACCTTCAGCTCAGTGTCTTCCATTGTTCAAGGCCATCCCTTCAGCGGGCCTTTGGCTAGGGGCTCACAAACAGAAAGTTGGACGTGGGGACATAAAGAACGGAGGGCCACTTGAAGTCTCACAGGACAGACTTTAAGGAGATACCAGCTTTGCACTTGAACAGAGCTTATTGAGCACGTGCTGTGGACAGCTACTGTGCTAAACACCGTGTGGAAATAAGCACATTTCAGAAATGACCATAGAAAGATCTGTTTCTAAAGGAAGGGACAGTTCAGCATAAGCAGAGAAACCCCAAAGACAAGGAATGTCCTGCACGGGGAAATGGGAATTGGAGGAGCCACCAGATCACCTTAAAGCTGAAAAGACACAAGACCCCCAAGTACCTCTACAGATTCTTGGGTACTAGGTCTGGGGGGATGAGAAAAATGTATTCTCATTATTACATTTAAAATTTAGCTTAAATATAAAATTGCAAGATGGAATAGAAAAAACCTTAAGGTGAAAAAGAAAATATGCCTTTTTCGTCCATGTGTCTCTCATTCCTAGATCCACTGTCAAGCTTTTGTGAATTAATCAAGATTTCTGCACATACATACACACGTATGCACATGTGTCTGTGTGCATAGATAGAGGATTGCTATGTAGATAGACGGGTATATGTAAATATACATGATTACTCTGAGACACGAGCAGTGGGATTTTTAAAAGCTCCCGAGGAGGGAGCTAACAGGCAGCCAAACATGGGAATTAGTATTTGGATAGAACACATATAGCATGAGTTTTTCTGAAAGCATAATCAAGCTTTGGAGAGAAGGCCTGGAATGTGCATGTGAGTGTGTATGGGGGAGGGGATTTGCTAATGTTTTCCACTATCCCTTTCTGTGCTACTTGTAATCTCAGACCATATATCAGTACTAATGATAATATTTTAATATTAACAGTATCTATCTGGGCAGTCATTTTTCTCTTTGTAGCATTCCAGGGCTGATATTAGAGTGGGCATAAGCCTCAAACATGAAATTTAAGGTGACACCAAAACTTCAGTAATCAAGATAAACAATATTTGGGGGGGGGGGGTATCACTGCCCTCTGGTGGTCGTGGGAGCTACCCAGCCTTGCTCCCGGAGAACTGCTGCTGGATTTGAACCGCCAAGCCCATGGGCCGCAGTCCCACACTCAACCACTATGCCACTGGGGCTCAGTCCGATAATATTTCATGCAATATATTAAAAATAAAAATTAATACCAAAAAACCCCAGGTGAACAAAATATGACCATTTGAAATTAATAAACACAGAATCCAAAAGTGCCATGTCAAGACAAATCAGAGCTTGAGGTAAAAAGTGCACTCCAATGAGATGTTCTTCTGCATTTTCTATGTCTTTATGTCTAGTGGGTCATTCTTCCACGACTGGGGCTTTCGAGAGGCGCCACCTTCTCCCACCACCAAGTGGCCTCAAAGAATGTTTGCTACACAACTTGGTACTCAACAGGAGCCAACGTTTCTCAAGTTGTCAGGCTCTCTCATCCCTTGACAGTGCATATTTATACTAGGAAATCAACACCATTGCAGTGTACGTGTGTGCACGCACAAAGCAATTTTCCATTACATTAATTTATACTACAGGTACCTTTGGCCCTGCAGCACTGGTCTTTGGAAGCTCAGCTGAGGGTTCCCTGGCCACAGTCAGTGAATCTTATGCAACAGCTCCCTAGCTTTCAATGATCTAGACTGTCTAACACACGGAGAAGATCATATACTAGTCAGTAGAAAGGGAGGCTTGTGGGGGCTCCTTTTCTGCCATGATTCCAGGTTAGGACAGTGGGCCACTTCCAACAAACCTGTGTACATTTGTGACAATGACAACTAACTTGCTACTTGACTGGGTTTATTCCAGTTGGATAAGCCAATGAGACTGAACAAACATTTCAGCAGTTTCTGTGTTTTTAACTCTGGCCATCTCTGGAACATGTCCATCTTGGATCCCCCTTTGGAAACATCTCCCAAGTAGCCACCTTGTAGGCACGGTCTCTTGAGATCCCATGATTTCCAAGCTCTTTTTTCAAACACCAAAAAAATTCCATGCACAAAGAAATGGCCAAGGAAAGAATTTCCTTTCAGTCCTAGGTCACACTTCCTTGGAAGATGGGTTGCATTAAAGGCTTATAGGGAACCCATGGGCTGGCAAGGTCACTGCCAGCTTGCCTTCATGGAAAAGGTCAATTTTCAAAGAAAAAAGGGGAGGAAGAAGAAATTTTAAATTATAGATATAGGAATACAGATGTGCACACACACACACACAACAAGGAAGCAGTTGGATTTGGGCCTCTACTCAAAGCAGAGACCCCAAACCCACCTGTAAGATAATTGGACAGCCCTTCATGGAAGAGACGTTAAGTACAGGGGACAGTATAGTACTGATGAAACACATAACTATCCTTTAGTCCTTTAATATTTCTTCTCCTCACTATTATGCTTCTTATTTTACCTCATTCATCTTGTTAAACATGGAACTCTTAAGAAACAGTAACAGGAGTACTGATTTCCTGAGTGGTAGTGATACCAGGAGGGTAGGGAGTAAGTGGGGGTACAGAGAGGGGAATAAAGAGGGAAATGGTTGCAATAATTGACACATAACCACCATCCCAGGAGAAGAACAACAAGAACTATGGGGGAAGGGAAATAGTAGATGGTGTAAGATATAAGAGTAACAATAATTTATAATTTATCAGAGGGTCGCAAGGGTGGGAGGGAGTAAAGAGGGGGAAAAAGAGGATCTGATACCAAGGGCTCAAATAGAAAGTAAATTATGATAAGTAGATTAATTGTGCCAACCTGGCCAATAGGGGACATGTGGGATTAACAAAGTTGCCGTTTGATTGGAGGGCAAAGAGATCAATGACTCAGCAAGCCCTGCCTGTCTCTCTCTCTCTCTCTCTCTCTCTCTCTCTCTCTCTCTCTCTCTCTCTCTCTCTCTGGTGATCAAAACAGCATGCGGTTGCCTTAGCTAGTTCTCTATCATAACTTGAGAGCTACACCACCCGTGGGACACCTAACCCATGGATCGTGTCACTAAAGCCTGAAGTTCCTTGGAGAAATGCTTCACCATGCTGCTAGTGTATACATTGCTTGAGTTTGGGACTGTCCGATCCTGTCTTCTGGCTTACTGTTGGTGACCCTCTGGGTTGTGTGCTGCCTGTGGCCAGACCGCCTGCATTGCTCTGCGAAAGACTCCGTTCTCTATTCCCTTGACCTTGGACCCAGTAGCCCTTGTGAGTTGAAGGATTTCCAGTATATTAACTGCTCCATGGAAGTGAGTTGAACTGAACCCTCTGTACGGCCAAGTGAACTAATTAGCTGTTATATTCCTGTGCTGTATATATCTGTCCCTAAGTGTCCTGGTTTTGTTTCTCTAGAGAATCCTGTCTAACATACAAATGTTTGGAAAATAATGATGGCAACATATGTACAAATGTGCTTGACAAAACTGATGTATAGATTGCTATGAACTATAAGAAGAGCCCCCGATAAAATGATGTTTAATGAAAGCGCTCTCCCCCCAAAAGAAAGAAAAGTTCAATTTTTCCACATTTTTCCTGTTTTAATTACTGACTTACAGGGATAGTTTTTATGGTTTTAGCGATCGAGAATCAGACACTGCTATGAGTGGACCTGGTAGTTCAACTTTTTAATTTTCATTTAGCAACCTGAAAGTCTTTCAATAGTCCTTAACAGACGTAGCCTGGTTACCCAGTCATCCTTCCTTTTAGATAAAGGAATGACCCCATTGCCAGGATGGACTCGGCTGTTGTTTCCTCAGTTGGTCTGGAATGAAGTCTGCAGTGAATGGCGGAGAGTAGCAAAGAGGAAAACAACCACAAAGTGGCCAGTCATGTCCCCTCTTTTCCCTCAATCTTCCCTGGGTTATGAGACATTTCCAGAGTCACTGCCTGTCAAGGAAAGTACCAATCAAAGCTAAAATCACAAGAGCTGCTTCAGGATCTAACTTCTCCACTGAAAAAGTTTACGAAGCCTGAACCACCCAAAACTCACAGCTTATTTCATGAAACAAAGAGCTATGATAATTGAACACACAACAAAGTGGGAGGAGATCCTGAAAATGGAATGCAGCTTATCTTGTTCTGACTCATACCTATAGATGGCAGGAGACAAATGGTCACAGGACTGGCACCAAGCAAACTCTATACATACAACTTAAGAGATTAGGGAAAGGGACCTAACTAGAAGTTACGTACTTATTATTCTCACTCGTGATAAGCAATATAATTAACTTTAATGTTCTGGTGAATTTCTTTTGAAAAATACATTTCTCGTAGTTTAAAATTCTTTTAATAGATAATGGGATACTTTATGCTTTCTCTTCCTTTTGCACAGAGATCTTTCCCCACTCAGACCATGTGAGAAGAGATATGGAATGAACAGGGTCTACTACTAGGCCGGTGGAATTCAGAGAGACAAGTCTAAGGTCTAAGTGAGAAGCAGGGACAGGCCCCTCAACTCGAGTCAGCTCTACTTTGCCTAATCTTTCTGCCTGCATCCAAGTTTCTTGTCCTCAGAAATAGACTTAGGAACATAAAAGCAGATTCTTTTAAAAATCTTTATATAAAACACAATTGGTTCTAGAATGATTCCCTCCCAGAAAGTGAAGGATAGGAGTAAACACTCAACGGATATTTTCTAAATTTCCTTTTTTAACTTAAAAATATCCTTGGAAAAAATACTCTTGGAGACTTTTCCATGTTGATGCTCATAGAACAAGTTCATTCTTTTCTAAATACAAAATCTCCAGCGTAATGTGAGGTACCACTCTTTGGAAAATTAGCTACAGTTCTAAAGTGATATCGGTGGTAGAATTCTTCTCCCATGAAAAAGATCAGCATTTGATTCTCAGACATTGCACCGCATCTCATATACAACCACTATCCATTATCACTGAAGGCTTTCATGTTGGTAACCTGGTACGTAGGTTTCAGCAGAGCTTCAAGACTAATGCATACTGAGAGCCGCAGGAATATGGCCGCCAGATAACAAGAAGGGGCGCATCTTTTGAGAAACGACCAGAGGTTCCACTGGGAGGCTTATCCGACACTTTCTGGCAGTGAGAAATTTCACTTAAAAGTTAATTCAAACCAAGTCTCTTCAAATGGAGAGCAGCAGTGCCTGCTGACAGACTCTTCTTTACTGTTTATCAGCAGCGTGAGCTGCTTCTGTGAGCTCCACCCTTCCTCCTCCCCAGCACAGCCAATTCTTCCTAGCCCTTGAGGCAGCCTGGCCAGCTAAACCTCTTACCTTGCTGGCCTGTAGGAGCCCCGGTGGTAGCAGATCGCGTGCACAGATTGGTGCAGAATTAATCAGTATTCAAGCTTAATTTTTTGCCAACCACCCCTTTTTCTTTTCCTGTTTTGTTCTCCAGTGCTGCCTCCACCTATGCGGCCCACACTACACACACACACACACACACACACACACACACCCCAGTAACACAACCAAAAGAGCAGGAATTCCCACCCATGGTGGGGGAGGGGGTATATTTTTCATTTCATTTTACTTTCTTCAAAATTATCCCTGAAATATGAGGTCGAAGTAAAGATAGTTCCAGACAAGGAAAAACTCAAAGAATTCATAAAAGACTAGAATTACAAATAATATCAAGTGAAACATTATATACTGAAAATCAAGAACAAGAGCAGGTGAATCTGAGAGCACAAAACAGCACAACACTACTAACAAATTGAAAACCGCACTCAAGATAATACAGAAATAGAGACCACACAAAAGGAGGAGAAACAAATCACAGAGATAAATGTCAGCAATAAACCTGTATGGATTAATAATGACATCAAGGCTGAGCCCCGGTGGCGTATTGGTTGTGCATGGGACTATGGCCCACTGGGATGGAGGTTCAATTCCAGCAGTGGCTCCCACTATCAGAGGGCAGTGATGCCCCCCCCAAAAAAAATAATGACATCAAATGTCAATGGACTAAAGGTACCAGTCAAAAGACAGAAAGCAGTAGACTAGTTTACAATACAATATTCTTCTATATCCTACTCACAACATACCCATCTAAATCTCAAAAGACAAAACTAAATACCAAAGGATTGATTGTGGAAAAAAAAATCTACTAATTCATGGCAACCATAAAAAGGCAAGAGTGACAATATTAATCTCTGATAAAATAGACTTTGAGGCAAATAACATAATGAGAGACAAGGATGGACATTACATAATGATTAAAGGAACATTACACCAGGAAACTGTAACCTGAATAAAACATATACAAATACAATGAAAGACCCATGAAAAACATCAACCAAATGCTGGAATTGAAAATAAAAATAAGCAGATTGACAAAATAGTAGGAGACTTCAACAATCCTATCTCAAGAAAAGATAGATCCTCAAAAAATATCTGAAGAGCTAAACATCACAATCAAACAATTTGACCTCCTAAACCAACACAGAGCACTCCACTCAACAATAACTCAAGGGGAGACTATGTCTAGTACTGTTCCCAATGAGACACTTTTGACCTGCTTTCTATTCAGTCCTTGGTAAATCAAGACAAGTACTATAGACCAGTGGGATTTTATATCCTGCTTTGTCGAGGCACATAACATTCTTATTAGACCAGAAGGACTGGATGGAAATCCCACTAAGTGAACAGGGCTTTACCACAAACTCACCTGTAGTCCTTGGACATAAAGCCAAAACTTCAGAAGAAGCAGACGGCGACTATACCAAGGACATAGAACTGGAGGGTATCAGACTGGGCCTTGGATCTCTTGCCTTGATGTCTAATAGATAGTGACCCAGGATTACCATGGACTTAATATTTTAATGCCCTCCTTGCTTTATTAAGCTATGTATTAATTGGGAAGACCTGGTTTGGGCACTGTCAGTGAATACTATTGAAAGCATTACCTTAGGAGTCCTGGTAGCATGGTGGTTACACAATGGGCTGCTAATAGAAAGTATTATATTATTGCCAAGCCCCATTATTGGTGTAAACAGTGTCCAGTCACATAAAATTTTAATCTGTACAAACTAGGTTATATTTTTTTGTTTGTTTTTGGTTTTTTTGGGATGCATCACTGCCCTCTGGTGGTCGTGGGAGCTACCCAGCGCTGCTCCTAAGAACCGCCGCTGCTGGATTTGAACCGCCAAGCCCGCGGGCCTCAGTCCCACACTCAACCACTTACACCACCGGGGCTCAGCCCCCAAACCAGGTTATATTTGTATAATCCTATTTTCTTAACACAGTGCTTTAAATTCTGTACTATTGACTAAATCAATGACACAGTCAATAGAGTTAACTCATTCCCCAGGAAAATGATTGATCATGTTCTCTAACAAAATATGATGATAATGTCTAAGGTGAACCAGAGACATATATAGAACTGTGGACATAAGACTGGATATTGGGCTTGCACTTAATTCTAGCCCTAATCTAAGAACAATGATTTCTGATGACTTTGGCCCTGCTTGATACTCACTTTCATGCGGAGATCACTGAAGATTTAAGCGCTAGACTGAAGTGTGGTGGAGACACTTGATGGTGCACAGCTATCAGTAAAAGCAGCATCTAGGTTTTAGGGGCTTGTCTTAAACAAGCAGCCCTCTAACAGAGGCTTCAAATTAGTCCACATCAAAAAAAAACATAATAATGGGAAATACTATAACCCAAATTTGAAGGAAGGAATGGAATCAGAGCTTTGATTGTGAACACCTGGCTTGCAGATGGCTACGGATAAACATGGCAGTCCAAACTCCATTTGCATGATCCACACATAGATTAAGCCTCTGGAAAATCTCCTCTGACCATAGTGGAAGGATATAAATAGGCTTGCTATCAGATAGAAAATATTATAGAGGTAATTACAGTAGATAAAGTCAAGTTAAAATATAACATCCATCCCTCTTGTGACTCATTTAAAGTTATATCAATTTTTTTAAGTAAAGTGGAAATACATGTGGATTAAGCTTGCTGTGAATTTACTCTAACCAAAGATAAGGCATGTAAATAGCATCGGTATCATACAGAGTGCACTGGAAATTAGAATATGGAAAATTAGATGAAAGTATAACACTTTATCATTTGATTACCCTTTGGACCTATTTTAAAGTTGTTCTAGATTTTAATATCTTCTATTTTCTTTTTTAATTGAGGGTTCCCCCCTCTATTTTATAGTTATATATTTTTTATCATTTCTTTGTTTTTGTATGCTTTTCAGAATATGGAATTTAGGATGAGTGAATCTACAGCGGCCATAACTGAACTGATGGTGAATTAGTAGTTAATTCCATCTGGGTTGGCCACCAGTGTCCTTCTCAGTGATCTTTTCAGAAATACTACACTACGACATGCCCATTGACTTGATTTTTTTGGGCTGGAAAGGAACAAGAAGTCTCGGCAAGAAAAATCTCCACTCCCTCACCTGTGTGCGTGCGGATGTGTCTCTTCAGGTCAAAGGTGTCGTTGAAGCCTTTGCCACAGAAGGTGCACAGGTGCCGTTTCACCTGGTTGTGGCACTTGAGGTGCCGGTTTAGCATGCGTTGAAGGCGGAAGCCCTTTCCACAAAGGTCGCAGCTGTGAAGCACTGAGTCATCGCATGAGCCTGTTGTATACTGGGAGGAAAAGAGAGAAGCGGTGAGGGATCCAGGACCTGCAGAAAAGTAACCACAACCACTCAAGCTATCCTGGGGGCTCCCTCCAGTGCCTACATCCCTGCGCCAGACTATGGGGTTTGTTTTTTTTTTTGGCATCACTGTCCTCCAGTGGTGGGAGTAGGAGGCCCAGCCTTTGCCCTTGTGGAGCTGGAATTGAACCTCCATCCCAGTGGGCCGCAGTCCTGCGCACAACCACTACGCCACCGGGGCTCAGCCCCAGACTATGGTTTCTAAACATTACAAGAAGTTTTGACTTTGAGAAAGGTGAAATCGAAACGGACAGGTCCTTTCGATCACCATTCTTCCCTTATTCCTAATGAAAGACTTCTGATTTTTAGTTGAGTACATTATACATAGTTAAATAACTATTTTTCTCATCTTAGAGCAATAAATGGCCATGTGACCCTACCTCTAAGAGGAAGTCCACAACGGCTTGTCAGTCTGTCATATTGTGATAGCTTGTTATGATGCTAGAAGCTAGGGCACTGGTATTTTAAACATAAATGTGGTTACCCATGATAGATTGGTTTCAGTGGAACTTCCAGAGTAAGAGAGAGTAGGAAGAAAACTCTGGTCACTCACATCCAGAAATTAGCTAGTGAAAATCCTATGAATTACAATAGATTACGGTCCAAAACAGTGCAAGAATTGTGAGTCTCTTAGGTTGGAAAATACCCATTGGCCACAACAATGGGTTCAGACCTAATAGTCACCATGAAAAATGCTTCATTCTATAATACACAAATCATGAATTGGAGCCAATTCAATGGAAACTAACAAAATTGCCCAAGTGGAGGGGTGGGGGTGTGCATGGGCACCGTGCCTCCCTTCTTCTTTCATTTCTTCTAGTTAGCAAGACCTCTAACAGACACCTAACAGATCCTGAGGTTAAGCCAATATTGAGGGGAAATAAACAACAATAACAAAAGGAGTTTGGGGCCCTGATGACTTCATGAAACCACAACTCAATAAATTCTTCCCTAAACCTTGTTTGTTGCCCATCCATCAAGAGATCGGAAGCACTTCCTCTTCCCCTTAAATCTGGTAGGCACCTGTGACTGCTTAAACCAAAAGAATGCAGCAATGACTTGTTATT
This sequence comes from Nesogale talazaci, assembly GCA_004026705.1. Lineage (NCBI taxonomy): Eukaryota > Metazoa > Chordata > Mammalia > Afrosoricida > Tenrecidae > Nesogale > Nesogale talazaci. The sequence goes on along the minus strand of PVJH01023256.1, from coordinate 3,466 downwards.
CCCAGGTTGAAGCCTTGCAGTTTCCACCTCCTTCCTCTTGGGAGCCAGCTATCAAGGACAAAGCCCATGGAAGCCCAAGTGAGGCAAGTAGAAGGAGGGACACTAAAAGGCCTCCTTGGACCTTCTAACCTGGCCCTGTGTTGCTACCAGCGGAGAGCCTTGGTATTGTTGTGAGGTTACGTGCTGTCAAGTCAGCTCAGACACAGCAAAGATGGTGTAACAGGAAGAAACACTTCCCGACCCTGCTCCCAACCAATGCCACCGAGATCAGACATGTGGCCTGGCTGAGTCACACTCCAATTCCTATCCACAAAATCATGAACAAAGGACATGGTTGTCATTTTGGGAACTGCCTTGGTCAGAATCACACAGCATAACCACAACTAAATCCCAATCTCTGGACTATGAGTCCAGTGATCTCTGCACTACATTTTCTGCCTTCAAGGAAGAAAACTGAAACCAACTCTGTGATGAATATAATACCATATCTGAAATAAGTATGAGGAGATTTCCTAATTATAAAATCAGACCCTTTAAAAGGAAATTGAGCTAATTCCTTGGTCAAAATTCTATACATACTCTTTCCCGCTTCTTCTCTGCCTTCCATTCAAAGTCTCTCTCTCTCTCTCTCTCTCTCTCTCTCTCTCTCTCTCTCTCTCTTTCAGGTTACCATGTATATGAGGGTGCAGTCCCATGTTCAATTAACTGTACTAAAGTGACCAGATTTAAGTGGGACACCATTGATGGGGGGGGGGGAAGGCAGAGGGAGGGTTCTTGATCAAAAATTTGGTCTATATGGAGCAACAAAAAATTTTCATAGAATGCAAAAATAGTGTCATAATATATTTATTTTAATTTTAAAATGCCATGGGATGTTGTTAAATTGCTAAAAAGTAGGATGTCTGGTCACTTTAAAACCTGTAACTTCTTCTATCCTTTATAGAAACCCACTTGGAACACCCACATACAAGAAAATCTATTCATAAAAGGCCTACAATTATTTTCATAAAAACATCCCTAGCAAAAAGAGTTGGTACTTTTATGGAACTCTCTCCTAGCCTCCAACACCTTCCTTCACAATGGTCATATACCTGCTCTAAGACCCAGTTCCATTACTCTTTTTACCCTTCAGACACAACTTTGTCATCCATGACACAAATCCCTGGGTGTATAAATGGTTAGCATGGTCACGGGCCTACTAAAAGGTTGAAGGCTCAAAAACACCTAGAGGCATCTCAGAAGAAAGGCTTGGTGATACTTTTTGTTGCTGTTCTTTCAGTTCCCTGAAACCCCCCCGGATCACAGTTCTACTCTGGCATTAATGGGCTTCTATGAGTTGGAATTGACACAGCAGCTACCAGTTAATAAGTGGCAGGACCTACATGCATAGCTGGAGGGAGTATAGTACCCAAGGATGGCTTGTCCTCAAGATTCTGCCACAGTCTGACAGGTGAGCAGACATGTTAGTGGGCCGCAGACCTCCAAGAACTCCAGTCTACAAGAGCGTCCCCTCAAGGGGTATCTATCCTAAACATGAAATGCTGAGAAAAATATTTTCAGGGAAAGTGAATTCCTCAGTCACATACAGGAGGGAGAGGACAGGGCCAGTGACAAAGGGGGAAGTATGATAGCTTTGTCTTACTAATTGAGCCTGAAGGAAGGTAGAGAAAGGAGGAAGTTGATGAGAAAAGCAGGCCAGGTTGACTAGAGAAATAAATCCAGTGACACTCATCCGTGTGTAAACAAAGAGCTCTATTTCAAGTGGTAGTCATATATCGAGAAAATATCTCAGCCCAATCCAACTCGAGCCCAGAAGTCCGATATTAGTCCATAAGTCCCTCTTCACACTCATAAAGCCACATGCAATGATACAAGCAGGAATGTCACGGCCTGGGGGGTGCAAAGTCCTGTGGATCTGACGGTGGTAGATGCATCTCCAGGGCTCAGGCAGTAACCAGGATCTTCCAGCAGGAAGGTGAAGGAGAGGCATGGGAGGTAGGTGGGTATTCCAGGGCCCTCCTTATGGGAAGGCCATGCCCACAAGGAGTCTCCATCAGGCTGCAACCTGATGACAACCTAAACTCCACCCTGCTCTTTTCTTCAACTTGGCTTGAAATCGTGACACTACTACAGTGTCTATCTTGGTGACCCTGATAATCTATTAAAAGGATGAGAAATTGCTAAATGAAAGGAAAACAGGATAGCCGCAGGGGTTGAGTGTGACGTCCTTCGGCTGACTCATTTTCTAAAGTTGTAGCACTCCTGCTCTAGCTCCCCTAAAGCCTAAAATGATATGGTTAGCGGTACAGCCCGGGGAGGACTCCGCTGTGCTCAGGGTTCTTCCTGCCACATCACACTCGGTGTCCTCTCTGTCTGGAAGTCCCCTTTCTGGAGCATCTCATTCTAGATGCAAAGACTCAATATGGACCATGTCTTGGCAAACTGAGTGCTCAGACTTTCCCAAGGCCAAAGGTGAGTGAGAGGTTGTTGTTTGATCCCTAGAGGTCTCGGGCTCAAGAAAACCCCATGCTTGTTGGAACCAGACCATTGGGGTCCACAGAATTTTCACTGGCTGATATCTTTAGATTGTCATCTCAGTCTAGTGGTGGAGTGAGCTTACAAGTACTCTCTAAAAATAATATCATTTCTATCACATTATATCAATAATAGCAAGCAGGAGAAATCAATGTAGTCCTTGTAGATCCAGATGCTGAGCACAATCCTTAAATCAGACTCAATACTTTCTTATCTAAACTATCCCATTTATTTGCAATATGGCCTATGCCCATGGTGGGATCAAAGTGAGACCCACCTTCTATCAGTGATTTTGACTAAGCAGAAAGGGTGAGGAATGTCCAAGAGGCATTTTTCTCCTCTCTGCTTCAATTGAACATTCATTATGTTCATTTTCACCATTTCAGGGAAGAATAATCAAAGAAGACTTCTGAGAATCAAAGGTTTCGCTTCCCATACCCTTTTCAGATAATAACTAAGTAAACCATGTGGTCATATTTGGGTCCTCTAGCTGCCCCCGGGAGAAGGAAAGTCCAATTCCACCCAATTACCATGAGGCAGAGTTCAGATAAGCCTCCACTCTCCATCTTCACGATTTATTTCCCTCTAGTACCCCTCTCCCCTGGAATCATAATGTGTGAGACCAGGTTGTCTAGAGAAGCAAATGCAGTGATACTCAGTTATGTAAAGAGAGAGCTTTATATCAAGAAGTCATTTTATGTCAAGCAGCATTCCAGCCCAGTCCAACTATCGTAAGTCTGATACAAGCCCAGGCTCTCTTCAGACTCATGTAACTGCAGGCTGATAATGCAGAAAGGTGAGGCAAGATGCAGGGTGATCATTAGCCGGTGGGTGCAGCCTCACAGGGAAGCATGGCAGAGCACTGGCAGCTCTCGGGGTCAGGCAGCCCACACGGAGCAACCCCAAAGGCAGAGTCCCTGCAAACAGGAAG
>PVJH01023255.1:0-35194 GCA_004026705.1 Nesogale talazaci | reverse complement strand
GATCAGCTCCAGGTTTGGGCATCATGACTGCATCTTCTATAGAGTAGACCACCCAGCAGCTGAGAAAAGGAGGTGGTAGTCCTTGGATGGTGCAATCAGCTTGTGCTGGGCTACCTAACATGCCTAGTGGCACCGCACAAGAGAGGCCTGCTGACCGACTCCAGAACAATTACATCTGTGAATTAGCTATGGAGCAATTCTATTCTCTAACACTGGGATTCTGGCCCTAACATGAAAGCTACTTCCCCTGAAAAGAATGCCAGTTTGGCAGCAAAGAGGGGAATTTTCTGGAGGAAAGACAGCGAACTCAGTTCCCAGTAACAGTTACCCCAACTAGAGCAGTGAGATGGCTTGAAAAGGACTCCTTAAACCAGTGGTTCTCAGGCCTTTCACAGGGGTTGCCTGATTCCTGACAGTAGCAAAATGACAGTGATGAAGTAGCAACAAAAATAATGTTATGGTTGGGAGGTGACCACAACATGAAGAATGATATTAATTAGGAAATTTGAGAACCACTGCCTTAAACAGACAAGGCTTACTGGTAGATTTTTAAAAAGCCATTTTTAGTGAGGGAAAGGTGGCTATAGACATTGTAGCTTAGAGAATAGACTTGTAAGTAATTGCAAGTTATCAAGAATATAGGAAGTGAGAAGGGGCAGGAGGACAAATCCCACCTTGCTTGCCTGTTTTGAGTTTGAATAGCAGGGGGGTGACTATACAACGAAACGTTTGGATCTTTGAAGTTAAAGATTGAGGGTTCGCAGCTTCTTGGTGGTAAACAGTGGCAAGGATAGCCCAGAGTCACCAAGGGATGGCTATGTAGACAGAGCAGGAGGGTGGCCAGGAAGACCTATGAAAACCCTGACACCAAAAGGAAGGTGGAGGAAGAGGTGTGTGTGTGTGTGTGTGTGTGTGTGTGTGTGTGTGTAGGAGCCTTTGGAGGAGGAACCAAGAATGCAGAAAGAGGCCAGGACAGAATGATGTCCTTAACGCTTTCCAAAAAAAAAAAAAGAGATGTTGTTTCAGAGACTAATTTGACAACTCCTTGTTTTCGCTCCTGTCGCCATGGTTTCCCTCCAGTGCATATTCAACATGAATTTCTAGTTCATGAACCAGCAAGGTTACTTACTTGGTGCCTGTTTAACACCAAAGTCAGCCTAATAGATCCAGGTCTATTTATGTGCTCCACTTAAGCCCAACACAATGCAAATTGTTCTCCAGTTGTGCTTGGGATCATTCTCCAAGTGTCAACGTACAAAGTCAGTCTAAATGCAGCTAAAAAGACGTGAAGCATGTGAAGTATATCCTCGGACCACAGTAGTGTAGAATTGGGAATCAATAACAGATTCAGTTCAAAGAGGAAGTCTCATAGGTTACACCCATGCATTGGTTCTGCTTGGATCTACCCCATGCAGGTAGTCATGATGGGGGAAGGTGCTTGGTGAGATAAAGTCTGGAGTGTGGCTGTGCAGATGCACTACATAGGAGAGTTGAGAGAGTCAAGTCAGAGAAATACTGACTTTTCTGCTATGTTAGTCTGGGGTGACTGGAGAAATAAATTCATAGACACTCATGTGTATAAGAAAGAATTTCATATAAAAGCAATTGTACAGTGAGAAACATCCCAGCCCAGTTCAGATCAAGCCCATAAGTACAATATTAGCCCATATGTCCAATACTAGTGCATAAAGTCCTCTTGAGACTTATGCAGCCTTGCAATAATGCCAAGTGCAGGAAGATCACAGGCCAGTGGGTGGGAAGTCTTGTGGATCCAGTGGTGGTGGAAAGACCTCAGAGCTGGCATGGGTCTCCATGTGGCTCCTCCATCTCTGGGACTCTGGCTCCATCAGCAAAGCTCCATCTCACTTGTCATCAGGACTGTGAGACAGAGGTGAGCCTGGCCTCCAGTTAGATATTTATCTCCTTAGCGCCTCCAAATGAGGTCATCAAGCAGTGACCTGAGTGACAGGCTAAACTCTATACCTTCATTCTTAATAATCTCAAATTGACACCAGATTATGTAGCTCCCACATTTGACAATAACCATCAGAATTTTAATATTGATTAGATACGCTTGTAGGTGCTTTCTATGTAGTGATTCACTTCCTCAGCTTCCGTGGTGGGCACAGCAGTCACTGGAGAGTCCTGCATGTGGAGCCCTGGTCGGACAGTGGCCCACGTTGGGCTGTGATCCCCGTGGTCGGCAGTTTGAGACCACCAGCAGCTCCTGGCGAGGAAGACTGGACTTCTTACACCTGTGAACAGTGATAGTCTCGGACACCCACAGAGAGTCGCTAGGAGTTAGGATCGACTCCGTGGCCGTAAGTGACTCAATCATGCCAGTGCATTTCCTAGAAGGTGCTGCTTTTCTTTTCTTTTCTTTAGAGAAACAGGCACCATCCTGGGTCCACACTTGATGATTGGAGGAAAGAGAATGTGTCTTTTGATCTTGTTTCTTTCAAGAACCTGAGTTCTCTGAGTTGAGTCAACAAAATACACATGAAGCAAGGACTTAGAACTGGGCAAGAAAGGCCAAACTAAAGTTATATTATTCTGTTCACCCCAGAGCATAATGGGTTTATTCACCTTCCTTATGCTTAACAATAGACCTCACTAGACATTTGAGTAGTTGTTTGACATCAAGTGTGCATGAGCAGAAAACCAGCAACGTTGACCTGTGGTAGCTATTTAGACGTAAAGTTCCCAGCATGGTGACTTTAAGTCATCTTAAGTGGAAGACTCGAGGATATCACACTAGAAACACTCATGTTTTCGTTGGTTATCTTTTGATTGGTTGTTGTCTATATTTGCAGAAGGAAAAAAATAGTAAACTGTTCCATGAGAAGTTGCACTGAGAATGTTGTGTGACTCAGTTCATACGTCAGACAATTTTATTAAACTGCTTCTCCCATTTAATATTTTACTTAGAATTTGATGATAGTTCCTACATCAGGGTTAACAGAAATGCATTGGGCCTTATCAGCTAAACTGATCCTCAGAGAATCTGAAGAATATACCAGATAGGTAATCACAAATCTTGATTTTGCAAAAGCACCTTTGTGGGGGGGAGATCTGTTCTTTATGTTTCTATTTTGTGTTCTTTAGTGGCAGGTGGGAGAAAAGAGGCCTCTGTCTCAGTTGACACATGTCTCTTTAATGAATACTTATACAGAAGCATGTGTTTCTCATGAGGACCATCATTGACTTAGGAAAATCATCAATCAACTATGAAATTTCTAGTACTCATTCAGCAAATATTTACTAAACACCTATTAAAGTTCAGTTATTGCATATGAATAGCATTTTTTCATGCTTATCAGAATTAGCAAAAATTATAGTCCTACCACTTTAGCAAGATTTAGATTAGACTTAATTTGCTCAAGGTTCCATTGCAGTGGGTGAGACTGCCACCTGGGGGCACTGGAAGATGAGAGTGGGGTGCTCTTTAGGATTAAAGAGCCTAATTAAGGATTATATTTTTTGCTCTATAGCCCACAAATAGGACACCAGATGTACATGTATATTTGGAAAACAGGAAGGTAGGTCAAATAAAGTTATCAACCAACCTATGATCCAGTGGAACCAGAATTTGAGCTTATTTAAGCAACCTCGAATCCAGATGGTTCCTTTATAATTTGCTGCTACTCCTGTCAGGAAAGCAAGGCTGTGTGAACGTGACCTTCACCGGGTGAAGGGCTGAGATGGCGTGGTAGCTCCTCTCACGTGTCTCTTCACTTCCAGCTCCATTTTTCCTCTTGTCTTTCTATTTACCCAGAACCTCATAGAGAAACTTTAAACTAATCCTGAAAGAGAATTGACCTCTCTCCACTTGGCACTTGGGGCTCTGCTGGGGCTCTGGAGCGTCCTTCGCCTTCTGCTGAGGCAGAACCCAAATGGAAATCTTACCTGCGATATTTGAAAGTATCTATAATCAGTGTGTCTACGTCTATACTTGCTTAAACAATTGGTGGGAATGCCTTGCCAATTTGTTTAGGGTCTCATGCACTGTATCCCATGCTGTGCTCATTCAAGGGCTTCTCAAATTCCAAATAACTTTAACTCCTTAAATTAGAAGAAGAAAAAAGTGGAATTTTCTCTTGCTCTCTCTCTCTTTTCTTAAAACCACTTTATCGGGGACTCGAACATCACTTATCACAATCCATACATACTTATACTGTGCCAAATACCCTCACATGCCTGCTATCATCATTATTCTCTAAACATTTGCTTTTCTACTTGCGCCCTTGACATCAGCTTTTCAGCTTTTCCCCTCCCTCCCCACTTCCTCCTCCCTCACCGACCTTTGATATTTTATAAATTATTACTATTTTGTCACATCTTACACTTCCCAACGTCTCCCCACACTCACTCCTCCTCCAAATAGGAGGTAATCTGCAGATCCTTGTACCTGGCTCCTCCTTTCTGCCTCGCCTCTCCTCACCCACCCGGTAACTCCATTCTCACCAGTGGTCCTGAGGGGTCATCTGTCCTGGGTTCCCTGTGTTACTAGTTCCCTTCTGTGCCAGTATTCCTCTTCCAGTCTAACTGAATTTGTAAGGTAGAATGGGGATCATGATAGTTGGGGGGAGGGAGTTTTCACTTTAAAAACATATGGCTAAGAAGAATAAAGAATAATCAATGCAGAGGGCTGAAATGATCACACCATGTTTAGGTCCTCATGACTTGAGACTCTAACTGTGAGATGAAGCGTTTTGTAAAATGAGATCTTATTTTTCTGAACTCTTTTAGCTTTACAGAAAAATTAAGAAGATAGTTTGGCATGATCATATATCCCACATCTAGTTTCATTCCCCCTTCTTATTAATATCTTGCATTCCTATGGCCTGTTTGCTATTTACCAGCAGCAATGAGACATTGTCATTAACAGAAGTTCTTGCTCACACCAGATTCCATTAGCTTTTAACCCTTCTCCTCTTTCTAGCCCCGAATCCCCACCGAGATACCACAGTGCACACACCGTCATCATGATGTCCCTGGCGGGGGCAGTTCTGACTGTTCATGTTTCTGAAGCTCTTGGCAGCTTTGTCGAGTCCTTGTCCTTATTTTGAGGGGTGGTTGGGCCACTTCTGACTCAGAGTGACCGTAGGTACAACCGAAGCAAACACTGCCCAGTCCCCGGGCCTCCTCAGACTTGCTCCTGGGTCTGAGCTCATAGTTGCAGTCACTGTGTCCATCTTCTTGGTGACGGCCTTCCTCTTTTTTACTGCCCCTCTGCTCTGCCAAGCAAGATGCCCTTCCCCAGGGCCTGCTTTTGATAATGTGTCCAAAGGATGTGAGACAAAATCTCACACTCCTTACTTCCAAGGGACGTTCTGGCTATACGTCTTCCTAGACAGACTGGTGCAGATTGGCTCCCTGAGGAGAACTGACCAGATGTTTGGCAGCATGCCTTCTCTCTTAGGTGTTGCCCATGGTTGGTCGGAAGTCCCGTGCACATTTGGTATGTGAAAAATTGAGGTTAGTTGCACTCTGGACCCCAAGAGGTGTCCGGGTAGCCACCTACCTGCATGGTATTTATAGAATTTGATTTAGCATGCTCAGTTTTCAACTCAGATTTTCTATCATCTTAAAAAAATTTTTTTTAATAATAAAAATGGCCCATATGGAAGAAGCACACCAGCCTGTGTGATCATGAGGTGTCCACGGGATCAGGTATCAAAAAAATACAAAACAATTATATTGATGTGAAAGAAGGGGATTAGAGTAGAGACCCAAAGCCCATCTGTAGACAATTAGGCATTCCCCAGACAGAAGGGTCACAAGGAAGATATGATTCAACAGGGTGCCATATTGCACCAATGAAGCACACATCATTTCTCTGTTCCTGAATGCTTCCTCTCCTACCCGCCCCCCCCCACTCCCATGACCCAGGTCTACCTTACAAAGCTAGGTAAACTGGAGTACACAAATTGGTACAGATATATGGAGTTTTGACACACGGAATTCAAAGCAGATAAAACCCTCAGCAACAGTCGTAGGAGTAGTGATATCATGAGGGTAGGGGGATGATGGGGAATGGGGGAGGGGAATGAGGAGAAAGGGGAACCCATCACAAAGTTGGATATTTTCCCATCTCCAGGGGGATGAATAACAGAATGTGGGTGAAGGGAGACAATGGACCATGTAAGACATGGAATAACAATAATAATATATAATTGATCAAGGATTCATGAGAGTGGGAGGGTAAAGGAGGGAGGGTAAAAAAGAGGAGCTGATATCAGGGGCTCAAGGAGAAAGAAAGTGTTTGGAAATGTTGATGATAACATATGTACAAGTGTACTTAATGCAGTTGAAAGACAGTCATAAGATTTAGAAGTGCCCCCCCCAACAAAAAATGATTTATTTTAAAAAATTGAAATAATTTTGTGTCAAATGCCTGGAGCCATAGTTCCCTTTATGTAAAGCATTTTGCTAAATGCATTATTTACTTTTAAAGTTATAACAGCTCTTCAGCTAAATTTCCAAGTCTACCATTAACCAGGGACTAGAGGCCAACCTAGTGACTTCGTCACAATAGCGTAAAAGAGCTTTCTTGTGCTTCACCTGTTACAGACTTCTGTTGTTGGAGCGCCTGAGAATATTATCTCATCTTTCTAGTTGTCAATAGCTACAGGCGCCCCAGTGGCATTGTCAGCTAAACATTGATCTGCTGATGAAGATGAGGCGATCTGCTCATGAAAAATTGACAAAACCTAGAAAGGGTCATTTTGAATCAGAATTTACTCAACAGAAGCGGGAATCAGTGTTCATTTTGGTTCATGTAATGTAAGGATTTTAAAATATATATACTATCCCTGGTAAATTGAAGGAAGTAGAAAATACAGTTTAAACATTTCCCCCTATGAATTATTAACTTTAAATCTATACATTTAAATAGATAAATATATATATATTCATATGAGTTGAGTGGTGTTGCAATTCAGGAAAATGGCTACCACTGTTCTGAAAACTTGTGTCGTACATGGAATGAAAGGACATACAAATCTTAGCTCACCTTCATGCTATCAAAAGCATGAGAAAGGTTGAAAATAACTATTAATCAAAGAGAATATCTAAATTATAGAGTATGATCATATCTGGTCATCTAGGTACTTTCTAGTTTTCATATACAGAAAGATATATATTCTAAATATTTACTTGTACAAAAAGCAAACATTCTAAATGCCACAACTTAAACATTTCTCTCAATCTCGATAGGAGTCTAGGTCCGGGAGTAGCTTAGCATTTGTTCTGCTAACCACAAGCCAGCAGTTCTCACTCACCAGCCACTCAGTGTAAAAGATCAAGACCATCTCCTCCCATCAAGATGTTCAGCCTCGGAAACTCTAGGCAGCGGTTCTTCTTTGTCCTAGAGAGTCTGAGGCACATTAGACTGAATGGCAGTTGCTTTGTTTGTTTGTTTGTTTGTTTGTTTGTTTAGTCTGATGTACTAAGATGTTTTAGCTATATTCTCTTCTTAAAATTTTATTTTGTTCTTGAGAATATGGACAGTATAGACCAAGCTGACCATATCCACAGGTCAAAGTTCATGCCTTTGGCATTCTTTGAGTTGTGTGATTATTCTCACCCTCCTTGTCTGAATGATTCTCCTCCATAAACATCAAGTTATTGCCCCATACAATTTTTATCTCAGCTTCTTAGTGCTTATCACTTCAATCTCATACAGATTTCTTTAAAAACATAAGGCTCAGGACAGACTGTTTTGTTCTATGACCAGTTGATTTAAATTATTGTTTGTTTTTAAGAAGACTTAAGGGAATTATTTTGGTTTAACTTTGTAACATTATCTCAGATTATCTCAGGATTCCAGATGTTAATCTAGTCCCCTCAATAATCTCTTAGGTTCTGTTAAGGTATAGACTCACACAGCAGGTAAACTATTGTTTTGAGACATTTAAAAGCTTCCACTTAAAATGCTGTCACAGACTGTAAAGATGACATGAGGGCAGCCTCTGATCTCCTGTGGGAGGAGAGAGAATCAAGATCATTGGCTTCAGTCACCCAAGGCTGATTCCTGACAGGCCTGACACCACAGCACTATTTACTTCCCTGCCATGTTGAATAATTTGTTGCAATGGCCATGCAGAAGGAACTGATTCAAGACAACTCAAGATATTGTCCCTCAATCAGAACAGCCTCCTCTCAACCCTATCTACATGTACATGGGCCAGGAGCTATGGCCACTTAGCGTCTGCTCAGGCAAGTGTTACGAACTTCTTTTAGCTCTGTCGATTATACCCAGAGGCACTTCACTCTGCCCATAAATCTCAGCCAGTAGGCACTTAGTTCTAGCTCCAAAGGTCAGCAAACCTACTTCCCCCACAAAATTGACCAGGAGCATCCACTCTGCCTGCAACTGTCTTACCCAAAGGCAAATAGCTTACTCACCCTGAGAGCCAGGAAACTTCCTGCCCTGTGTTGGTCCTTGATGAATGGAAATTCCAAACACTTAATTGTGCTCCCAGAGAACCTGTACACAGACCAAGAAGCAGTTGTTCAAAACAGAACAAGGGATGACTTCAAAATCAGGAAGGTTTGTGTTGAGGTTGTGTCCTGTCAGCATGCTTCCTCAGTTTGTATGTTGAGCAAATAATCCAAGAAGCTACATTATACTAAGAAGAACATGCCGTCAGGATTGGAGGAAGACTCCTTAACAGCTGTGTGTATGACACAACCTTGCATGCTAAAAGTGAAGAGGACTTGAAATGAAGATTGAAGACTACAGCCTCTCGTATGTATTGTGCCTCAATATGAAGAAAAACTTCACAACTGATCAGTAGTGGAGAAAAAGATCAAAGTGTTTGTGCTACTTGGCTCCGCAATGAAAGCAGCAGGCAGGAACTACAGGAGCACATTGCATTGGACAAACCTGCTGTGAAAGGCTGCCACCTGGAAGACCCAGCTGTGGCATTAGTGATTGCCTCCTCCACAGTCAAGAGCTAGACAATGGATAATGAAGACTGACCAATCAATGGGTCTGGATGGTGCCGTTTGTGAAGAATACTGATTATACCTCGGACTTTCACAAGAAAGCATGAATCTGTCTTGGAAGAAAGAAGTACAAGCTGAAGGTGAGACTTCATCTCATGTACTTTGGACATGTTATCAGGAGGACCAGTCCCTGGAGAAAGACATCATGCTTGGTAAAGCAGAGAGCAAGTGTAAAAAAGGAAGACTTTTAGGGAACTGACCCAGTGGCTGTTACAATGGACTCCGATATGGCAAGGATTTTGAGGATGCTGAAGGACTGGCAGGGCTTCACTGTGTGGTACATAAATTCTCTGAGTTGAAGGCCATTCAATAGCACCTAGCAATAAGAACAGTCATTAACCAATTTCGGTTAATTGAATTTCTCCATTGTCATTTAGCAACTGCCCTTAAGCAACCTGCAAAATCCTCGAAATACCTATGATGGAATAAAAATCACTAATTTTCACACTTTGAATTTCAAACAAAGATTCTTCTACACTATGCTTCTGGAACTCATTCTAGCAAAATTGGAGAGAAAGTTCTAGTAATATCTATTCCTCTTAAATAGATTTAAGTTATTAGAATGTTTAAGTATAATATGGCAGGCCATTGTTGTTTTATTCTTTCTTGAAAAGTGAGCTCATAACTTCAAAATGATTTGTAAATTTGGGTACTCAATAACTTCATTTTTGGTTTTATTCTGTGTTGGCTGAATCACATAACTAGGTTATAAAGTTGCAGATGAAGTTAAGGTTTTGAATAGGCTGACACTGAGTTGAGATGATGGGTCTCATATGAAGGGGCCTGTGTAATGGGTTGGGTCATTAAAAGTGGAAGAGGGAAGCTGAAGAGGTCAGAGTGAAGCAATATGAAAAAACTCAGTCTCCCTTGATGGCTTTGATGACAGACGCGGCTGCAAGTCAAGAGATATGAGCAACCTCTAGAAGCTGGAAAAGGCAAGAAACAAGAAGAAGGAATATAACCCTGCTGACACCTTGATTTTAGACTAGCAAAACCCACTGTGGACTTCTAATCTTCAGAAGTGAAAAAAAAAATACAAATTTGTGGGGGGGTTTAACCACTAAATTTGTGAAAACTTGTTACAGCAGTTATAGGAAAATAATACACATTCCAAGGAATACACATTCCAAAATGAGGGTGGGGGAAGGGAACCACTTAGGTGTTTATAATTATGAAATATTTTAAATTATTTATAGGAAGGAACGAAAATGATGTGAGGATGCTTTTTTAAAAACAGGCATTGACACTTAATCCACATAGCACATAGCACAATAGTTCAGTCATATCAAAAAGAATTGTACAATCATTACCACAATCGATTTCTAAGCATTTTCTTTCATTTTCTTGATTTTTTTTAATTGTCTACATTTTAGGTAGTGTCAAAGACTCACCTATGCATGAACTCATTCCTCAACAAAGTATCTGGGCACACTGTGAAAAACAGAACTAAAAGTGCTATTTACAGGGGAATAAAACTGGGTGTATGAGTCAGTAACCTGGACCTCAGTGAGCAGCACTTTCTAGATCTGTGGGTGGGGCACAGTGCCCAGCAACCTCAGCTCCCAGGTTTGGGGGCAACAAATGAGATAATCCATGGGAGAGTGGAGGTCTACCCAGAGCCCCGCAGGCAGTAATTGAGACTGCCACTTTTTAAAATCAGATCTCTAAGTGAATCTTCACTCTATACACTGAGGAGTATGAGTATTTGGAACACATTTAACAAGAGAACAATTAATTCTTAGCTCTGTGGTAAGAATTGAAGTGAGATGGAGTGAGATGGAGTAAAGTTGGAATTACATATAAAGTGGATTTGTTTGTGGGTGGTAGAAGGTATAGAATGAATCAAAATTCAATTGCATCAAGCAAAACATCACAATCAGTTGGATTTCTCCATACCAGTGTTTCCCAGAGTGGGTGAGAGCACCTCCGGGAACAAGCCAAAGCACCTGCAAGAGCAGATACCCACTCTTTATCCTGGATTACAAACGTTCTCAGTCTGTCGAGGTGGGCACTGAGTAATTTGTTTTCGGAAAAGGAGGAGGTAGGCCAAATAAGCTGGGATTCTCCGCTCTACACAAACAAGTGCTCTAGAAGGTGACTAGAGAAGCCAGTACCATTTATAGTCATCCCTACAAGAAGAAAATACCAAGGAATAAACCAAACTGGGGACTCACAAGACTCCTACCAGGGAAACTACAAAACACGACTTTAAGAAAAAGCTACATACTTTTAGAGAAAGCTACATAAGGGAGAAAACTTTCCATGTTTATGGACTGGAAGACAACATTGTGAAAATATCAACATTACCAAAAGTGATCTATAGATATAATGCACTTCCACTCCAATTCACAACAGCATTCTTTAATGAAATGAAAAGGATTGAAGCCACGAGCAACTAAAGCGATACTGAGGACCAGCCACAAAATAGGAGAACCACACTTTCCAGGTTCAGAATCTATATAGCACGGGTGGGTATTCATTCTGTGAGAGACCTAAAGACTGATGGGACAGAAGATGAGGAGAGCCAGAGTAACTCATCTTAGACAGCTGATCTTAGACAAATGATCACGTTCCATGCAATGGGAGAAAAACTATTTCTTGAACACACCCTCACGCAACGAACGGCCATTGAGTTGATGCCATCTCCTAGCAGGCCAATAGCATAGAGTAGGACTGCCCCCATGGGTTTCAGAAACTGTCCCTCAAAAGTGGCTCTTGTAAAGATGCTTACTCCGCCACTGGTTCAATGACTTTCTACCCACCGGCCTGTGATCCTCCTGCATTTGGCATCATTGTGTGTTTTGTGAGTTTGAGGAGGACTTTGTAGATCAGTGTCGGACATATGGGCTAACTCGGACTTATGGGTTTGGACTGGATGGGGTTGGTATGCTTTCTGAATATACACTTACCCTTTATATAAAACTTTCATATACATATGAGTTTCTATGGATTTGTTTTTCTTGTCTAACCAGATAAACACATTATGGTGTTTAAAACAGGAACAGAATGCCTCATCTTTCTCCCACAGAGGGTGACTGGTGATTTCAAACTGCTGACCTTATGGTTAGGAGCCCAAATAATAACCCACTAGACCACCAGAGCCCTCTCTTTAACATATGTTGCCGGCAAAACATGATATCCACACACACACACACACACACACACACACACACACACACACACAAAGAATCAGAATCATTACGTCACACCACATGCGAAACTGACTCAAAATAGATGAGACAGGTTAAAGTTAAAAGTATAAAATTCCTGCATGATAGCATTAAATCTAGGGCTCTAATTTTTGGCATGTCAATCAAAACAAAAAATTCATGAGAGATAGAAATTAAATTATATAACTGGGCCCCCAAAATTAAAGGCTTAAGCTCTTTAAAAGTTTTACCAAGAGAACCAACAGTCTGGGAGAAAACTTTTTTTTGTGTGGGCATCACTGCCTCTGGTGGTCATGGGCACTACCCAGTGCTACTCCTGAGAGCCACCGCTGGATTTGAACTGCCAAACCCGTGGGCCGCAGTCCCACACTCAACCACTTACACCACCGAGGCTCAGCCGGGGAAAACATTTCTTGGAAATGACATACAGAATACATATCTAATATCTAAAGCACAGAGAAAACTTCAACAACAAAAAGATAAAACAGTGCAATTTTTTAAAAAAGGGACAAAGGGACTGAGCCCCGGTGGCATAGTGGTTGTGTGCAGGCCTATGGCCCATAGGGCTGGCAGTTCAAATCCAGCTCTCCAGGAGCAAGGCTGGGCCTCCCACTCCCACCAGGGGGCAGTGAAGCCCCCCCCCCCAAAAAAAATGGACAAAGAACATGAACTTCACCAAAGAAGACATTCAGGCAGTCAATAAAGACATAAAAAGAAGTTTATGATTTTTTAGGCATTCACTCACTCACTCACTCACACACTCACTGCCCTCACGTCGATTCTGACTCCTAGGGTCCTTGTAAGACAGGGTAGAACTGCCCCCATGGGTTTCCAAGACTGTAACTTTTTTGAAACCATGACGTGCATCGGGCATGCTAGTGTTGTTTTCCCCTCGAACACTTCTTTTTTTATGCTGGCAGTTGTATTGAGATAAATATAACATCTCACACACGTCCATAATTCAATCGTATTTTAAAAAAAGCTGTATATACATCATCATAGTCAATTCTGTGTTAGTCGGGTAAACTATAGAAACAAATTCATAAGCACTTAAATGTGTATAAGAAAAAGTTTTATATATAAGACCAATTTAATATCAAAAAAATCTCAGCCTAGTCCAGATCAAGTCCCAAAGTCTGATATTAGCCCAGAAGCCTGATATCAACCTATAAAATCCCCTTCAGACTCACAAAACACATGCAATGGTACCAAATGCAGGAAGATCACAGGCCAGTGGGTGGAAAGTCTTGTGGATCCAATGGCAGTAGAGGCATCTCAGGGCTGGCAGGGGTCTCTATGCAGCTCCTCCAGGTCAGAACACTAGCATCGCTCCCTGTGTCTTGCCAACCGCAGTGTCTCCCAGAGAGGAAGCACGTGTCCCACTTCCAATGAGCTACCTATTTCCTAAGCACCTACGAATGAAGTCATCAAGTTGCGACCTGATTGACAGGCCAAACTTCATCCCTGCTCTTGTAAGTCACAAATAGACAACACATTATGTAACTACCACCCGCCCCATATTCATTATATGCTCTTAATTTCCCAACCTCCCCACCACCGTATCCCTTATAGGCCACACACCAATTACTGCCTCTAGGCATCTGCCCATCTTGTGCTTCATATACTGGAAAGTATACCAAAAACAAACAAAATTAGAAAATATATTAATAGAAAAGATCAATGTCAATATTAAAAAAAAAAACAGAGGAAAAACCTCTGAGAAAAAAAATCAAGAAAACTTGACAACTACAATGAATCCAAAATGGATACCACATTTGAACATAATTCCACCTGCCAAAATCAAGTATACAGTGGTCTCTCTGTCTGATAGCAATGCTATTAACTTCCTGTGACTGGTCAGAGAGGCTCCACCAGAGGCTTAATCTAGGTAGGGGCCTTTCAGATGGTTTGGGGGCCTCCCATTGTCATCCATAGCCTTCTGCAAATTGGGGTTTACAATTTAAACTTTGATATCTTTCCCACCTACAGATTTGGATTTTATTATTTATCATCTTTGGCTCACACAAACTCTTGTACTTCTTCCAGGTGAATTTCATTGACCTCTCACTTCGATGGCTACTAAGTCCCCAGACACGATTCTTTTTGATACTGGGTCTCCTCTGCTTTCTTGACCACACTTTGCTGTAGCAACCATATCTTCAGTGATCTCCTCAGGAGAGTGAAATCAAGCAGGGCCGTGTCATGAAAACTAAAGATTCTTGTGGTGGAGCTTAAGTGTAAGCCCAAAATCCATTCAATTGTCTGTAGATTGTTTTATTATTGGTTGGGATTTAATACATATATCATTCCATATTTCAATCACATCAAGTAGAATTGTACAATTGCTACCACAGTCAGTTTCCAAACATTTTTTTCCTACATGGACTCCTTGACTTCATCCCCAGCCACTTTTCTTCCTGAGACCCTTATTCTACTTGCTGTACCTAAAGGTTCATCAATCCTGAGTTTCATATACCAACAGAAAAGCATACAACACAGCTTCACGAGGGTAACCTCCATTGACATAACACTTGTGAGGTGCTCTCTAATATGAATAAACAAAAATACAAACCAAAAATACAGAAAATTTTGGAAAACAGATCAGGTCCAGTTTGCATTATCAGGTGGAAGGGGGGGACCGACTGACAAAGTTTCAATCATTCAAGTCAGATTTATGCCTTTGCTCTCTTATGCTCCTTTTTCCCAAGCACTGTGTTTAGTGTCTCTATTAATCTTTCTTATTTTTTTGGCATCACTGCCCTCTGGTGGTGGAAGTAGGAGGCCCAGCCCAGCTCCTGGAGAGCTGCTGCTGAATTTGAACCTCCAACCCAGTGAGTGTCTCTATTAATCTTGTTGATGCTTTTGGTCGAATTGGGATGTTCTGACACAGAGTGACTCTGTGTACAATAGGGGAAAAAAAGCTGCCTATTCCTGTGTCTTCTATACACTTGTTGCTATGATTGAGCACATTGTTGCAGAAATTGTATCACCCTATTTCATTGGGGGCCTCCCCTTTTTCCTTTTTTCTTTTTAAGTCATTTTATTGGGAGCTCTTACAGACTCATAACATTTCATAAACCAATTGTATCAAGCATACTTGTACATATGTTGCCATCATTTCCAAGATATTTTTACTTGAGCCCTCACTATAAGCTTTTTTAAAAAAATCATTTTATTGGGGACTCATACAACTCCTATCATGATTAATACATACGTCAATTGTATGAAAACCACATTTGCACATTTGTTGCATCATCACTCTCAAAACATCCTGCTTCTACCTAAGCCCCTAGTACCAGCTTCCTATGTATCCCTTCCTCCCCATCTCACCCATGAACCTTCACAACTTATAAATTGTCATTGTTGGTCATCATACACTGATGTGTTCCTTCATCCATTTCCCCATTGTCCATACCCCAGAGAGGAGATCATATATAGATCCCTACGATAGGTTTCCCCTTTCTACTCCACCTTCTCTCCACCCTCCTGGCATCACCCCTCTCACCCCTGGTTCTGAAAGGATCATCTGTCCTGAATTACCCCTGTTTCCAGCTCCAGTGTACATACCCTGGTCTAGCTGGATTTCTAAGGTAGAATTGGGATCATGATAGTGGGTGGGAGGAAGCATTTAAGAACTAGAGGAAAGTTGCATATTTAATTGTGGCTACACTGTACCTTGACTGGCTTGTCTCCTCCCCACAATCCCTCTGTAAGGGGCTGTCGCTTTACCTATTGATGGACTTTGGGTCCCCAAGCTGTGCTCCCCCTCATTTATAATAATATAATTTTTAGTTTTTTGATGCCTGATACCCGATCCCTTCAACAACTCATCGTTGCATAGCTGGAGTGCTTCTTCCATTTGGGCTTTGTTGCTTCTGAGTTAGATGGCTGCTTGTTTACTTTCAAGCCTTTAAGACCCCAGATGCTACATCTTTTGATATCTGGGCACCATCAGCTTTTTCACCACTTTTGCTTATGCACACATTTGTCTTCAGTGATTGTGTCGGGAAGGTGAGCATCATGGAATGCCAAAGTGGGCCTCCCCCTTTTCACTGGTCTTCTACTGTCCCAAACATGATGTCTTTTTTCAGAGACTGGTCTTATGCCCAAATATGTGTGAATCCATATCATATAATTTAGCAACAATAATTACAGCCATCAAAAATGATATGTGCCATTACATAGGTAGACACATATGCAGATATGTATATATGAAGTCACATGTGAGTATGTGGGTGTGCATCTCGAGAGGTATCTGTGAACATAGATATAGAAGTTGATGTAGTGCATGTATATACGTGAGTGTGTGTGACATAATATATCACATAGAGGCACAGTAACATATACTACTTAGATATACAAAATACCTTTGAAGTTTGGCTTTCTGAGTTTGAAGACGTAAGACCATAGTCTCGTGGGACAACTTGATCAATTGACATAACGTGATTCATAAAAAGAACATTCTCCATTTGAGTTTGATGAGGTGTGTCTTGCCTCTTAAAAACTAAACTTTCCCATGGACCTCTAAGATAGTCTGTCTTGCTGGGCCAACAAGACAATAGAAAGAGCATAGAGGAAACCGAAGTCTCAAAGGAAAACAAACACAAAACTAGTCCACAGAAGAGTTTGCTGAAAGCAGAGCTTATCAGCAAGATGTTTGCTTGGGTCTTATCGATAATGCAAAGGCACTCGACTGTGTGCTGAGCAAATCATCAGAGAAGGTGGATTATATGAAGGAGAACATGGCCTCAGAATTAGAGGAAAGCTCTTTAACACCCTGCAAAAAGCATATACTGATGAAGATCAAGGATGACAGCCTTCAGTATGGATAACAACTCAATGTAAAGAAGATAAAAACATTCACGATGTGACCAGTGAGTAGCATAAAGATAAGTGGAGAAAGTTGAAATTGTCAAGGATCTGGTCTCACTTGGATCCACAATCAATACGCCGTGGAAGTAGCAGCCAAAATTTGATCAGAATTAGCTTGATGGAAGTGAGTCTGGTTTTGGTTTAAATAGCCACATAGACATTCACCTAAAGCACAAGAAAAGCCGTTTATAAAGATTGCAGTCTAGAAGGCCCACAGCATGATTGTCACCTGTCCAAATTGGCCCCATGCCCCCTAGCAAACAAGAACCTTGTTGGGCTGGATGGCATGGATGAAGACAAGGGACACTGCCATTTTCTTTAATTCAACTTTCCCCAAAGTTTTGGAAGTCCCTTGTAAATATGCCATGCTTAGAAAAATGCCTGGTTCATGCTGTTGCTTTTTTATTTTTATTTTTTGCCACTAAGCTGATCCTAGGTGTCAGAGTGCAAATGCTCTATGAGGTTTTCAAGGCAGTGACCTTCCAGAACTGCATCTCCAGAAAGATGAGGCTGTCTATTTCCTAAAGACTGACAGACTCAGAACTACAGTGAGCCGTTCTCCTGAACTCTGTAAGGGTGCTGGAGTGAGAACTGGCTCAGCAGCAGTGGCAGGTAACCATTTTCACCTGTAGAGTTTGCACACAATAGCTGCAAATTTTATCTTTAGCTCATTACTTAGGGGGAAGGGATCCCGAATTTTTTTTTTTTAATTGAAGTCAATAGACACTCCTCAAAAGACCTTTGCTCACTCTTTACTGTGGCTCCTGGTAATATCCCTCCCGACCTTTCTCCACTCTGACCTTTCTCTAGTCATGCACAATGGAGGAGGTTCAGATTCTCTGCCAGGACTGACCCCTCCCCGCCCAAGTTCCAGAAGCTGCTTTCTCTTTCCGCACCACCAATGGGAGTCAGGGGTGGGCCTGGTGGAGAGAGAGGGTAGCCTTGAGCTGTGTGGCAAGTCCATCTCTGGTGAGCTGGTCCTGGGACAAAGGCTGGCTGAGGTCCTGGTAACAGAGGGGTCATGAACTTGGTGCAGCTCAGATTAGAGGAGTGATCAGTTTAGAATGGAATGAGGCTTATCACTGGCATGCTTCCAGGTGGCATCTTCCCTGGTGGGGTTTTGGGTCAAAAGTAATCATATTGTAACCATACCCATTGTTTTTAATACTTAAGAATTTCACTTTGCAGCAGAGTAATGCACTGAGAACTCTTCCCTCCATACAAAAGGCTGCCCTCATGGTCCTTTGCAGTGACTGTGAACCCTACCTTCCTATACCAGCCACAGAGTGAACCCAGATACCTAGAACACTTCTAAACCAGGGTGACTTAGCCCTCAAACTTATGATAATTTCTGCAGATGAAATGCTGTCTGGATCTGATCCAATTTAATATCCTACCGTGTCTGTGATATTTTCTCTGATATACTATACAAGTGATGATCTTAGTTACACTCTTCCGAAACCTTACTCTTACCTGCCAAAGAGCGAGTGGAAGGTGAGAAATGCTAGCTAGTCACTTGCTCAGATCGCAGGGCAAGCAGGCAGTGAAGCCCACTGCAAACCCAGGTTTGTTTGATTCCCACAATCCCTGCCCATGTTATTCCTGTGTGCGCTGCAGACCATTTTTTCTGGGCCAGTGATCTGGAAGATGGGAGCATTTTATAAAATGCCCCACAGGGTCTCAGAATAGAAGTATGCCGCTGACTCTCACGTCTGGGTCACTTCCTACAAGGTGAGTATAACCACAGGGAGGACGGACAGCAGAAAAGCTGTTTGTGTGTTTTTGTTTTGTTTTCTACAGAAAGTGTCCTCCTTTCACTGTCCACTTGCTTTCCAAAGAGGACAGCAGTCCTTGCTCTCTTGGAGAGGCTCAGGGTTGCCCCAGGACAGACCGGTGGAGGCCTTGCCTCTCTGCTGGTCCCGTTTCCTTCCCAACAACTGCTTGCATCCTACTGGTTTACATTCACTGAAAATTGGGGGGAAGGATGATTTCAGATAAGGGGCAAAATCAAGAATGACCCCCCACACACACACACACAAATGCTCAGTCCCCTGCTAACTGAAAGTATTTTCTCTGTTTGTTTAAAACATTGCTGTGTTGAACAAAAAGCAGTACAAAATCCACTAATTAGGATAGGGCTAAGGACCCAACGTTCTGAGATTAAATATTTTTTTAGAGTAGTTCTTTTTAGCAGATTCTGGGCTGTTTTCATAAACAAAGAATGTAAAACCAATTAACAAAGTTCCCACAGAAAATAACCAGAGGCTGGAGTTTATTTTTGGGACTCTGCCAATCAGGAGAAGAAGTAGCCAGAGGAGAGAGGAAGTCATCTGTGAAGGGGGTGGGAGTGCTGGCGGGCGTGTCTATGCAGAGGTGAGTGGTAGGACCTCGAATGAACAACACGATTGAGGGCAGAGGCCTTGATCATGAACGTGGCAGTGGTGGACACCCTCTGAAATCTCACCATAGATGTTCTTGTTAGGTTACTTGAGGTCTTTAAGTTTTTTATTTTGTCTTAAGGACTTTTAAACTTTGATATGTGATCTAATTTAAATAGAGCAGAATGCTCCTCTTAATCATATATTCAAGTTGTACAAGTTGCACAAGTTGTACAAGACATCCAACACCCTCTGCCATGACTCCTGAATCAACTGCTGTTCTGACTTATGTTATTAGATTGGGTTTGCATATTCTGGGGTGTAGTCTAAGTAGAATTCTACAGGTGTACTTTGTATGTGTGTGGGACTTCTTTAAGGCTGCATAGTGTTTTCAGATGCATCCATATGGGATATGTTTCTGTAGTTTATCCCCTTTTTTTATTACTGAATACTATTCCACATGAGCACTGGCTTTTGTGTTGGGCTGCTAAGCACAGGTCAGCAGTTCAAAGCCTCCAGTTACTCTACAGAGGAGAGCTGAAGCTTCCTTCTCTCACAAAGACTTTCCTTTCTCATGGGTAAATACCTATGCTTGGAATTGCAAGGTCAGAGAGGAGGGATAGGTTAGTTTTATAGGAAATTGCCAGGTCCTCGCCCCACTTCAGGATGTACTACATTATACCCACACCATCAATGGATTAGAGCATGCCTCAGCTGCCGGTAGGTGTTAACAGGGGCAGCTCATTTTGTTTTAATGTGCATTTCTCTGATTAAATGACATCAAACATGTCTTGATGTGGTTAGTGGTTATTTTCAACAAAGCAAAAGTAAAGTTCTTTGTCTATGTATGATGAGTTGTAGTTATTCTTTATCTATCATCATATACTAGACATGTTTTAGTTCTTAGATCTCTATTGGAGACCCTTTCCTTCCCTAGGGGAGTGGGAACCGCAGAAACTTGCTGTTTGTCTGTCTCTTCCCTATAAAGGAGCCCTGAGGGCCTCATGGCAGCATGTTGGGCTGGTAGCCACAAGGCCAGCGGTTCAGTCTCCCAGCTGCTTCCCAGGAGGAAGACATGGCTTTCTACTTCTGTAAAGAGTTACAATCTCAGAGCCCCAGCAAGGCAGGTGGTTCCACCCTATTCTACAGGATTTCTCGGCGTCTGGTTTGTAGCTTTGCTTTCCCACAGGAGGATGCTTGAACATGGGTGCCGCTTTGTTTAACCCTGCATTCCCAAGCCTCTAGAATGGCTCCTGACAAACACCAT
Organism: Nesogale talazaci; assembly: GCA_004026705.1. NCBI lineage: Eukaryota > Metazoa > Chordata > Mammalia > Afrosoricida > Tenrecidae > Nesogale > Nesogale talazaci. The sequence continues at coordinate 14,495 of PVJH01023255.1, read as the reverse complement.
TTAGTGAAAGATGACTGAGTGTGCAGGTGAATTGATTTTGGGACCATATACTGTATCCTTGAATCAAATGACATAAATTAAGAAAGGAATAGAAAACAAACAAACTCACTGCCGTTGAGTTTTTGCCAACACAAGGCACCCTCATAGGGCAGGGTTCCCAAGACCGCAACTGTTGCAGGGAGGGGAAAGCTCCGTCTTTGCCCCAGGAAAAGGCTGGTGGTTCCAAAGGGCAGAGCCCACTGGTAACAGTCTGTCACCTGGGCTCCATAAGGAAGCACAGAAATGGGGGGCGGAAATTCAAGTATCGTCTTTGAACTCGGAAGTACATTTGGTACAAAGAATGCATTTTACCTCGGGGGATTGGGGCATGTAGGGGAAACATTGCCAGAATCTCGCAGGGACTAGCCTAACTTGTCCCCATTTACAAATCTCTAGTCCATATCACCCCGCTGTCTTAACCCTCTGCTTTCTGGGACTATTTCTTGACCTTTCCACGCCTGGATCAAGAACATCTGCTTACAGAGCCCAGTTCTGCTCTGCACACATAACCCTCTATGCGATAGAATCGACTCTGGGGCAGCTAACTAACTAACCACAGCAACAAAGATAACTTAACCAACGGATTCCATGATGCCCTCAACCACTTTCCTCTGCTCCTTCCGCTGAACCCCCGGGGGTTCCACCAGATGAGCTCCACCAGATGCTCTCTGTGCGTCCCTGATGGACCACTCCCTGGGTGGGCACCTCCTCCTGAGCTTCCAAGGTTGGCCCAAGGCTTCTTCTCTCTTGATCTTGCAGCCATTTGTCTGCTTCTGACCTGTCTGGCTCCCGCCTCTCCCACTGGCTTGACAATGACTGATTTCTAAGCCCTATGCTAGCTGGGTGGCTTTCAAGTTTTTAATCTGGCCGCCATGATAGAGTTCCTTTCCTCCCTCCTGGATGGCATATTTATAAAAAGTCACCAAATCTGTACTCAGGACTTATTCTCTCACCTTTAGACATCAGAGGGTTAGGGTGAACATCCGTCAATCTGTGTGACCTTACAGGGTTGATTTTTAACACAGCCAAAAGAAAGGCACGTAGTGTTTGAATGAGTCTCTAAGACAATAACTGGGACATGCTCATTTTTATGGAACTTTTTGAAAGATCGAAAGTCCATTTGGTGACTCTTGGTAGAATGGCAGCAGTGTTATTTATTGTGAAGAAGTAGTTCTGTGCCCCATCCCTCCCCTCAGGAATGAAAATCTCTCCCTCACTGATGCTCATGAGGGAAGGAAAAAGCTATTGTTGGCGTCAGCCTTCTGTGATCTGGGCTTCTCCAAGTCTCTGTGGAGAGGAGAGCTTGATCACATCCCCAAGTATTTCCTCAGTTCCAATCTGTAAGTTCAAACTTTTCCTTAGTTCAAACGTTGGTACAGAACATGTGTCTCCAGAAACAAAGACATATGCCAACCACCATGCAGAAATTATTAAACTAAAGAGAATTTTTTAATGGCCTGAAGCCAGAATTATAATAGAGTTATCAAAATTATTTCTAATTGGAGTCAGCATTTTCCAAGGATTTTCCATGGTTACTAGTCTAAGGATGGTGTCTGCTTTGAAATGACTACCCCTAATTCGAGTTACTCTGCCCGCCAATTATAGAAGAGGCATTTCATATAGGGAAGACTAGTGATGGATTTTGTGATTGGATTATCATTTTATTGCCTTTCACTAAATTGTGCTGTCGAAACTAATGATAGTATGCCATAATCTAAAATCAATCACATGTGAAAACGAAAGTTCTTGTGAATGAAATTCAGTGAAAGAAGAGTGCATGAAGTTGGGAGGTAGATGCACAACAATTAAAAATGCCTGCATGTAGATAATATCCTTGGGGTGGGTTATCTGCAGAAATGGGGGCAAAAAAATTCTCAGGCTATGATGAGGGCAGCAAAGGTACAAATGTGCTTGACACACAGTGGATGTATGTATGGATTGTGATAAGGGTTATGAGCTCCCAATAAAATGTTTTCTAAAAAATTTCTCAGGAAGTGTAAGGATGAGCCTTCTGGTATCAAGATGCCTTCCTTGTACATTATTACCTGTCTCAGCTTTGCATTATAAAATTCAAACATGTAAAATAGATTTCACATTGTGCCAGGGAAGAATAAGCATTTTATTGATCAAACACTGTGCTTTGTCTTGTTTTGTAGGAGAGCCAGCAGAAATCTACAAATGTTGTCTATCAGGCCCATCATGTGAGCAGGAATAAGAGAGGGCAGGTGGTTGGAACAAGGGGCGGATTCCGAGGATGCACTGTGTGGCTTACAGGTAAGCCATGGTTGTAGAGGCATCTGCATTGCTTCTGATTGTCACTTCAGGTTAATGTACGATGTAGGTGCACAATTTTACAGAAAGTACATCTTTATTTCATGATTCAAAGGAGACAGAGAACCTTAGCAGAAAGCCTGCCTAACTCTGCACCGAAGGGGAATGAGACTTTGTTGAAGGCGCAGAATGCCTCTGGCCCACAGTTTTCTCTCTTCGACATGAGAGGAGGGGACAAGTTGTTTGTGACATTCCTTTTCACTCTAAGGAATTCCTTCATCGCCATGCACTTGCCTAAACACATCTATTGGCAGTTGAGTGGGGCTTTCCTAATTTGACACTGAGCATTTGGCTGCCCCTGAGGTTTGGGATGGGAAGAAGACTTTTGTTGCAGCTTTCTGAAGTTCACCTCCTTGGGAACTAAGCGTCTGTGCAAGAAGAAACACTCGTGATCTCCACTGGGCTGGCAATGGCCCTGGGATATAGAAGGAGCTCTGACTGCTGCCACTGGGGTGACCAAATTAATCTCCATTGGGCTGGGTTGTGAAGGCCACCAGCAAAAGCACAGTGACAGACCTGAAATTAGAGCCTAAATGACTGCTACTCTGTGCACCACGTAGAGGAGGGTCGGTCTGACAAAGCCTGACCTCAAAAGGAAAAGCAAGTGCATGTCAGAGACTTGACTTTTCGATGGAAATGAGCCCAGATGCAAACAAAAGTTTACTCGGTGAGGCAATCAATTTATGTGTCACTGTCTGCTCACACATGCTAATGTGAAGATAAGGTAGATACCTTCGAACTTGAAGATAATTCCAAAGAATGTGGCAGGCAGGGACCTGCCCTGCATCTTCCCCTGCCATGCTGGGTCTTTCTGGGTCCAACATAAATCAGTCATTAACCTCTGTCTGAGTTGCTGTGCTGCTGTAACATATATAATCACAAATGAGCGGCTGGAAAGAACAGAAATGTCTTGTCCTGCAGGCCTGGAAGCTAGATGTGCAAATTAGGGTCCTTAGTGTCACTCCCTTCCTCAAAGGATGCTCTGGGCGGAATGTGGTTCTTCACTTGACATCTTCCTCTTCAGTCTGTGGCTGCCTCTGTGTCCACTCTGAGTATAACTCAGAAGTGATTAGATTGGGGGGACCTCACACTGATGGGGCCGCTTACAAAGAACCCCCACTTCCAAATAAGATTATATCCAGAGGTTTACAAAGGTTAGGATTCTAACAAATATCATGGGTGAGGAAGGAAGGAGGACAGGATCCAATGCATAACACCCTCTTTAGACTTGTCTATGAGCCCTTGTGGCATAGTGTCTATGTGTTGGGCTGCAATCTGCAAAGCCAACAGTTTGAAACCACCAGCTGTTCTGCATGAGAAAAAATGGGTTTTCTTTTCCTGTAAATGAGGGGTCCTCAAACTACGGCCCGCGGGCCATATGTGGCCCGCTGAGGACATTTATCTGGCTGCTAGGTGTTTTTACTGCCACTGCCTGTCCTGCTTAGCAGCCGCCTCATCCTGGGCCCATAGGGAATTCGTTCATAGTTGGCTTTTTGTTTGTTTGTTTTTAACTATAATCTGGCCCTCCAACAGTCTGAGCGACAGTGAACTGGCCCGCTGTTTAAAAAGTTTGAGGACCCCTGCTGTCAATAGTCATATTCTCAGAGAGCAACCCAAACAACTGTACCCTCTGCTCTGCTCTGTAGCGACACAATTCATGGGGACCTCTAGGGCCACCGGGAGTCAGCATTGACTGGCTGACAGTGAGTATTTAGGCTTAGTATCTGCAGTTTTCAGCATTTGGATTTTGGTGTCATTCATCCCAGGACCACTGCATCACAACGTTCATCCGTCAAAAAGAGAACAGGGGAGGGGTCAAGGCATCTATGATAGTCAAAGAGGCAGAACTCCCCAGGCATTGTTCCTGAAATGTTTACCCCCCGACTCATTCTGAAAGACATCATGTGTCTCAGCAGTAGGCAAAACACAGCTGTATTCTGGAAACTTCCCTCTTGGTATGTATTTACTTTCATGAGATGTTTTATAGTAAAAACAACTTTTGTATTGGGAAGTACACACAGAGTCCATTGTCTCTAATTAGGACCACCTTGAAAAGAAAAAAGAGGGCCAGAAGAGAAAATCATTGCCTTTTTCTTTCTTTCTTCCTTTCTTTCTTTTTTGGTCCTCATCTTGAAAAAAAAAAATAATCAGAAGGAAATATCTTTTTCTAGGTTTTTTTTTTTAATTCTTAAGTTACAAGGGTAGGTAGATAAGAAGAAAATTGATTACTTCCCATGTAGAGATTTACATTGGAGTCTCAGTTCCATATACATTAACTGTGGGTCTTTGAACAAGTCAATATACCTCGATTGGCCTTAGTTTCTTTATTGCAAAAGGGGGAATAAAAAAAGTGCCTGCCTCTTAGCATTGTAAAACCCACTGCCATCCGGTTAATTCCCAGTCATAGCAACCCTCTCAGATGGAGCACAGCTGTTTCTATGGGCTCTTAATCTTTATAGAAACAGACAACTTCATCGATCCTCTTAAAGTGTGGCTTCTGGGCTTTAACTGATGTGAGGCAGGACTGAATGAAACAAAACAGAGATGTATTGAGCGCAGTGCCTAGCCCAGAGGGAAGTTCTCTGTAAATGTAATTGGTGTTACCTTGGTGTATGAGGGGGTTTCAAAATGTTCATGGAAAAATGGATTTGACTGATAAGAGAAGCATAATTTCTCTCTCTCGCTCTCTCTTTCTCTCTCTGGTTTTGATGCCATAGCATAATAGAGCATCAAACATCAAACATCTCTCCCACAAATCAACATACATTCATAGAGAAATGTATCACCTGCAGTTTTATTCCAGTGACACTGAGCTGCATAAGCACATCATGAACAATGGAGCCTTTTCTCTAAGGAGCCTTTGCTCGGGCCATGGACAGGAATGTGAAGCATAACAAAAAATACGGGAATGATTCAATTGCCTGGAGTATTTCATCTTCCACCTGCTCTGCCTGCCCCCGTTTCCTTTGTTCTCCGTCCCCATTCCTACCTTTCACTTTGTTCTCCTCCCCCTCCTCCCTTGTTCTTTCTTCCCTGTGGTCTTCTCTGCATTAACTTTCCGGCCTTTTCTTCTCCACCACCTCCTTTCTCATGCCTTGGTGCTGTCTTGACAGTGACTTTGCCAGATGGGATAGTCTTCCGGCTCAGAATCTTTTAGGACCACGGAATTTGTAGAGTGTTCGTTTTCCAGGGTAAATCAGAAGCTGAGTTCTACAATCGTTTCGCCCAGTTGCGTATGTTCTCCCCATGTAGAAATCACAGTGGTCACCCCCGGTCCTTTCCCATTAAACCAGGGTAGAAGGCACAGGAGGGCCCGCAGCAGCTCTGTTCTCATATAAAGGCTTTCAGCGCCTAAAAGTGGTTCTTGGCTCTGCAGCATCCACAGCTGAGCTCAGCATGACTCCTGGGCTTCATATTTTGAGAGTCATTTTGGAAAAAACCTTCAAGCTCAAAGGATAGGATATAGACTCTATGGAATACACAAGGGAAGCAGGCCTCAAGGGGCTCTCTGCCCACTCCACACCCACCACTCTCCTTACTGTTTCCAGGAGAGCGTAGGAAAGCACTGTCTCCAGACCTTATGATTTTCCAGAGAAACCTGGAGACTATGTTCTTGTGTGCACCTTCTTGTTTTAAAAACAGGAACGTACTGCTTAGGGAACACAGAGCTTCTCTGAAGGTTTATGCACAGAAGGTAATGCTGATGGTGGAATCACATGATGGAGGTTATGAGGGTCGCTGAACCACACACATAAGAAAGTGAAGATGGCCAACATTCTGTCACATATATTCAACAGAAAACCAGGTTTTATTTTAAAAGCAAGCAAAACAGAACACATAGGAGGAGAGCAGAGTTAGTCCCCAGCTCCCCCTCTTTACCTCACCTTCTGTGGTCCTATAGGGGGCAAAGCGTTATCTCACAAATCAAAAGAGATGAGAGAAACTGGTTAGTATTGTTAGTACTGTGTTTCCATGTCTGTGGTTTTGATGAATTGTTGTACACTCTGGTCTCCAGTTGGTTGAACTCCTGGCAACCGTGGATGGCTGCATTGGTCACTAAGAGGCACCAGGCTCAGTGCTCAACTACTGACCTGAATATGGGTCGTTGGAATCCTCCCAACAGCACGTGGGGGAGCATCCTCATGATCGGGTTGGGGAAGGGCTCAGTGGCTCTGGTCTGCAGACATGCATCCCCCATGAGTCGGAATCAAAGGATGGCGAACAAAAGGAAGACTTGCCCTCCCAAGTTCGGGATCGGGTGGCAGCTTCTGGTTGGAAGCAGTCACGAGGCTCTCTCCATCTGTCTTGCCTGTTCTGAGCAGGTCTCTCCGGCGCGGGGAAGACAACGGTGAGCTTTGCTCTGGAAGAGTACCTCGTCTCCCATGCCATTCCTTGTTACTCCCTGGATGGGGACAACGTCCGCCACGGCCTGAACAAAAACCTGGGTTTCTCCCCTGGGGACAGAGAAGAGAACATCCGCCGCATTGCCGAGGTGGCCCGGCTGTTCGCAGACGCTGGTCTGGTCTGCATCACCAGCTTCATCTCACCTTTCACGAAGGTAAAAAGACTTGGCTCAGCCCAGAGTGTCCCACACAGCGTGAGAGCTCTTCCACTGCCAGGAAGGGGGGCAGGTGGAGGGGAGATGCACCAAGGGGTGTGACTTCCCAACCCCCAGGGCTGCTTCTCCCTTATCTCTCCCTGGCTCCTCCTTGACTCTAGTTCATATTGGTTCTATAACCCGAGTTCCTTCATTTCCAGATGCCAGGGCACAAACTTTTGCACGTTCACAATCACAAAGAGTATTTGGTCAGAGTTGAAAAGAACAAAGAATTAAAACAAGAACCACACAGCAACAAGCATTGCCAGTGCAGGCCTCTGTAGAGTGGAAAAGTTTTGGTCTTTTGAAGAAAAGAACTTGTGTGCGTGCGTGCGTGTGTGTATGTGTGTGGGGGGGTAGTTCTGTTGAAATCATTGAGGCAGGGTGTCATTCTTCTTGTTTTGAAACAGGAAGTTTCTGTGAACTGCAGATTATATGCTCAGAACCCATTTCCCGTCTAGAAGGCTCCAGGAAAGCTGTGTTGACAAGCGCCACAGTCATGAACTTTCTGGGAAGGACGAGGCTCCCGTGGGCTCTGGCAGAGCTAAAGCCCCAAGTGTTATCTTAAGGCTAGCCGACTGCCAGAGCATGCAGCCCTTTGTGTGGGAGAATTTTCCCGTGAAACATCTTCTGACATTCGGAACCTGTCTTTTCCAGGACCGTGAGAATGCCCGCAAAATCCACGAATCCGCAGGCCTGCCGTTCTTCGAAATCTTTGTAGATGCGCCACTCAACATCTGTGAAAGCCGAGACGTGAAAGGCCTTTACAAACGGGCCCGAGCCGGGGAGATTAAAGGTAGAGAATCAGCTGGCGGCTCCTTCACCAGCCTTGTCAATTCTACTGCTCTGTCCTTCTGTCCCCAGAAATCTGTTTGGAGTTTCAAATGGTGTTATCCAAAAGAGCATGAAAGTTTCAAAGACTGTCTGTCGTCCAAAATTACATAGAGCACATGTACCATTTTTTATATTAAATCAGAATGTATTCAGTCTGCCCATGGGCTTATTCAAACACGAGTCCTTGTTTTCTCGAAGGTGTGAGCCCCTCCTCAGCAGTAAGAGTTGAGGAGGCTGAAATGGGAGGGCGAGGGCAAGGGCGTGTAGGGGATGTGCCAGCGCTTCCATCTTCTTGCGGTCCTCTCCTAGTCTAATCATCCGCCGAAGGCTTAGGCGGAGTTAGCCAGATATTCTGCACAGTGCCGAGGCTTTCCGTGTTGGAAACACTGCTGTCTGTTTACTTTTCTTTGGCTAGAGGTCCAAGGACGACTCTTTGACCTCCTCTGCTACCAACAGAATTTTCTGTTGGTTTAAAAGACTGTTCGGTCCCTCTGCCCTCGTGCACCCCTCAAAGCACGAGTCTTGGGTCAATGTGCCTGCCCTGGCTGAGTGGACTTCCATTGGCAGGGGCTGATCCAGAGGCAGGAGCCCTGGTGGCACAGGGGCTCTGAGTGGGGCAGAGATCCGCGAGGCCAGCTGTTGGGAACCACTAATGCAACTTCCTGCTTCTGTGAAGAGTTACAGCCTCCGAAACTCTCAAGGGCAGTTCCACCTGTTCTAGAGGGTCACTCGGCATCGACTGCACTCACTGGCAGGTGCTTTGACTTTGAACAGGAAATATGGCCTCCAAACGTGTGAGCAATGTTTCTGTCTGTAGCGCAAGAGTAAAAATCAAGAGAACAAGCCCACTGCTCGCAAGTTGATTTCTACTCCTTGTGACCTCGTGTGGGGTTTCCTCCTCTCTTCCCCACCAAGTGCTCACCGGGTTTCAACCTCCAACCTTGTGCTGAGCAGCCCAATGGCTAACCCTCAGAGCCACCAGGGCGCCTTGCAAATGGAGAAGACTTCCACAAGTTGGACTAAAGGAGCTTAGTGGCCTGACGGTGAAGCACTCGGGGTCTAACCCAAAGATAAGCAGCTGAAACCCACCTGTCACTGATCAGAGAAAGATCTGGTGATCTGCTTCTAGAAAGATTACAGCCAAGATCACAAAAATCATAATCTTCCAAAAAGATTAGAAACCCGGTGGGGGGGGGGGGGCAGTTCTAGTCCATCACCTGGGATCAGAATCCACTCAGAGCCACTCAGCAAGTACAAGTTGGACTGAATGTCCATCCCTGATCAATTTATCCAAGACATCTCCCCAACGAAAGAAAGCATGCTAACTCGTATGTAAAACGTTCCATCTTTTTGTTCCCCCTAATATGAAAGTTTTTCTGTCCACACGGATGTGATTTTCTCTTGTATTCCTGGCAGGGTTTACAGGTATTGATTCTGATTATGAGAAACCTGAAACTCCGGAGTGTGTGCTGAAAACCAGCCTGTCCTCTGTGAGTGACTGCGTCCAGCAAGTAGTGGAACTTCTTCAGGAACAGGTGGGTGGGTTTGTTTTTTTTCTCTCCTTTTAAAATTAATAATAATTGCTGAGCCCAGGTGGCGGAGTGGTTATGTGCGGAACTGTGGTCCACTGGGTTGGCGGTTCAAATCCAGCAGCAGCTCTCCAGGAGCAAGGCTGGGCCTCCTACTCCCACCAGAGGGCACTGATGCCAAATAATAATATTTAGTTTAGGGGATGCTAATCTAATGACACATTCTTCTTGTAGTTTGCATTTCAATATCTTTTATGCTTCATTGCAGAACATTGTACCCCACACTACAATCAAAGGCATCCACGAACTTTTTCTACCGGAAAACAAACTCGACCAAGTGCGAGCTGAGGCCAAGACTCTCCCTGCTTTGACCATTACTAAGGTAAACAAGAGCCCAGGTGGCGCTGTTGGGTCAGCACTGGACTCCCACCCATAAGGTCAGCAGTTCAAATGCACCAGTCACTCCTTAGGAGCCAGCTGAGGCTATCGGCACCCATAGAGGCTGACAGCCTAAAAATTCTCTAGAGGATCGCTTTGAATCAGAATCACCTCAGTGATTTGTTTGAGTCCATCCAGAGAACCCGCAAAAGAAAGGCCTGGTGATCGTCTTTGGACAAATCAACCATTGGACTCCCCTATGGTGCATGGTTCTCTGACACCCAGGGGGTCACCGTGAGCCAGAGTACATGTAATGACAGCCCATTTGCTTTATGCAATGCATTTACAATGATCCTTCATCATAAAGAAGTCTTGCTAGCAGGCAAAACCAATGGCTCCAGACCACCCTCTCCAGGGAGAAAGATGAGGTTGTCTGCTTCTGTAGATAATTGCCCTGTAAGAAACTCTACTACATAGGGTCACAATGAGTCAAGATCAACTCAATGGTCTTCTGTTTTAAAAGTAAAACCACTCCACTTTGACTTTTTAAAAAATCTCTTCCCCATTCACATCTCCCATGAAGAGTTGCCTTTAGACAGCTGGCCAGTGCCATGTACAGAGGTGGACTGGGGACGCAGTGTCTCTGTTTACATAGGACAGGTTTGCATAAGTGCCAGCTGCCATTAGTTACCCCAAAGCAGCTAGCAGGCAGGAGTTCTTCACTGGAAGCAGCTGAGGAGACAGTTTGTCCAGAACACAGTTGCCTCTGGGCCATGAAGAAGAGATTTGAAACTGGAGGGGGGGGGGGCTGCGGGCGAAGAAAGGAAGCTTGATCTCAATGATATGAAAGCTTTGTATTGTTGTTTCTACTCTGCAAAGACCCCCACTTTGTCCATCAAGGAGAGCGCAGTCTGAGGGGAAAGAAGCAGGCTTAGTTGCATTGGTTTTACTACCAGGAAAAGTGGGCTCAGTCGCTGGGTACTTTCACCCTGACCCTTTTATACCTGAATGGTGCCTGGTCCGTACAAGATGATCGAGTGTTCACCAGTACTTTCTCATGATTTATAAAGACCTTGGAAACTTTTAAACAAAGCAAACAGGGAACCTCCTTAAGTTTTTAAAGACCCTATACTCTATTAGATCATGAAATATTTATAAACAGAACCCCCTACTCTGTAAAATAAAGTGCTGATTTCCCCAGTGCCCCAAGCAGATGGGTAAATACATAATCATAATCCCCATGTAGTGTGATTCTTCCAAACAGCCCTGGGGGCATTGTAGGTTACTCAAACCCACCAGTTACTCCCCAGGAGAAAGATAAATCTGTCTGCTCCCATAAATATTTATAGTTTTCATTCTCCAGGGAGCATTTTGGCTTACGAGGTATGGAAGCACTACAAATAATCCAGGGAAGACTCCTGTTGGCTCTAGAGATGAGACCAAGATTTCAGATCTGTGACCCAGGAGCTGAGTTGAAAGAGATGAATAGGAGTTTACTGATAGGGAGAGAGATGGGATAAAATGCAGGTCTGAAACCACAGGGGTAAATAAAGCCCAAAGTGAGGAGTCGGGGAAGATGGAGGGCCCTATATGAGACCCAGGGTCTAGAGCTAACTGGGTTTTCAATATCAGGTTAAAGTGTTGGGGTCTTTTATCTGAAAGACATTGGTTTACCCGAATGAGCCAAGCAATCTGTACTTGTGGTGAGAGAAATATGCACACCACATCATTTTCCATGAAGAAAGAGCAAACAGTGTTCAACTCCATTACAAGGATAGAGAGAGTTTCAGTGCTCAAATGCTTCATCTCAATTTTGAATCTTTTTACCACTCTCCCTTTGGAAGGTTCTAGACTCAATGTGCTTGGCCTTTGGCTCATAAGTCAGTATAGAATATGGGAGTATTTAAAACAAAAGGTGCTGCCACGATTTTTCTAGCAACTTATTAAGCAAGGATTGTCCCCACCCCACCCCTGCCAGGTGGCTGAAAAACAGAATTTAGGAGACAGTCTCTTGCTTTTCCTGTATTTCAGCTGGATCTCCAGTGGGTCCAAGTTTTGAGTGAAGGCTGGGCCACTCCCCTGAAAGGATTTATGCGGGAGAAAGAGTACTTGCAGGTTCTGCATTTTGACACCCTGCTGGATGGTATGATTTTTGTTTCTTACTCTATTGAGGGCAAACGAGCAGGGCGGGGGGCGGGGGTGCCGAGGGACAGGGGAGTAAGGCTTCTCAGAAGTCTGTACATAAACAAAAAATGTTAGTTTATAATACATGAATCTGTGAAACTGTTGAAGTCATTTTTGGTGAGTTCAAATTCATGATAGATTAGATTTCAATTTCTGATTTCTATTTCTTCTCAAAGGATTGTTAAGGCTGAGCACTGGTGGTGTAGTGGCTGTGGCCCACAGGGCCCACAGGGCTGACAGTTCAAGTCCAGTAGCAGCTCTCCAGAAGCAAGGTTGGGCTTCCTACTCCCACCAGGGCAGTGATGCCACACAAAAAAAGCAAACCAAACAATCATTTCTCCTACTGGCTGAGCAGCATTCCACTGTATGTATGCACCACACTTTGTAAATCCATTCACTGATGTTTTACCCACACTTGCCTTTTGCTGGCATACATGTTCATAACACAGTACACAGAAGCACGCTTGCTGTCCACCAAAGACCATCTTGAGGTAGCCAAGATTAATGAGTTTAGCACACCCATGGCACCTCTCACTCCTCAGGTTCCTCTAAGATTATTATTGCAGCAACTGCTTCCATTGGTGGGTGCTAAAATGGCGATGTTCATGCCCATACATGAAATATAGGAACGTGGTTTCATTCACTGAATTCCAGCAGTGGGACATTAAAAGAGCTTTCTGGACATAGGCTGCATGGCTTTTAGAGAACTCACCTGTTCAAGGTTGCAGAGCTCAGAAAACGTCCAGGTCCTCGTGGAACGGGCTGGGGCAACCAAACGGAACTTGTCTACTTCAGGGCCTTGGGTATTGTCGCAGAAAACAAGCATGGGGGTGGTAGTGGAGTCCCACTGAATTTGTAATACTGAGTAGAGAGCCAATCTGTAGGAAGAAAAATGAGATGTTCTTTCCTGGGGAAGAAGTTTGTGTTCTGGTCTTGTGACTCTGTTTGGAAAATGAGTCATAAAGCCAGAATCAGAGTTTAAAGACTGATTAAAAAACGGGACCTCTTCCCATAGCTCATGGCATAGTTGACAATGTCCAACAACTTGATATTTTATCTCACAGATTAAATAACATTACCAAAAGACTCTTGGTTGACCAGGGCTTACTTATGAATAATCATAACTCATATCTGCCCAGCACTTTACCCAACATCATGTTAGGCATTTTTCATTTGATCCTCACACATACATGTATGTATGTAGCTATTCTGTAATATACACATATTCCAGAGCATTTTGCATCTATATCTCTTCCCAAAGTCTGGTTGTAATATTACATGTTTGTAAGGGACAACTTCTTGCTGAAGTTGGAAGAGCTATGTGCATAATTATTTTTAAAATGATCATTATCTGAACAATGTTTGGGGACTATATTGAATAGCAGTTTAAAAATTCTGATTTCATCAGCTTTTTGCAGTCATAGAGCTTTTGTTTTCCAATTTAGCTGCAGCAAAAATTTCAAAATGTTTGTATGTTGCATTTGTGAGGTTTCGTAATAGGAATTTGTACTTTGACATTGTTGCTTTAAGATTATTTGGTTAGAGGGCTAAAAACATGCTTCTTAATTGTGTTTGTATTTCTCTAGGCATGGTCCTTTCTGGTATGTACTTTAACAACTTTCCAAGTAGTTATATTATCATAATTAGATGTCACATTAATTAGAAATGGTTAAGAATGTAACTAAAAACAATCTACATTAACCAGTTGGAATGGATATCAGTTCATGATCCAACCAGTTAGAGATGATATTTTTCTGTTGATTGAATTCCAAATAACAGGAAATATCTGGATCAGATGCAGCTGTTGTTTATAATGTACTTGGCTGAAAAAGTAAGCTTTCTTCTAAATTATTGTTGCACATTTGTTCATGAGATTTTTAAGATTTTATGATCCTTTCCACTAAGTATTTCCATTGAGTTGTCCTTTCTCAAATATGGAAATCTTTCTCAAGTTTATAAAACATCTATAATTGTTTACATAAAGTCAGTTTTAGATGCCATTTAAAGTGGATAGACCTGGTTGGATTGTGCGTGATTGTACTTCATCTGTTTGCAACATGTGATTATGCATGAATTTAATTTCAAGCTACAATAATCAATAGTTGTAGAACTGGGAATAAACATATACTTTCTGAAACTATAAAATTCTGCATTATACTAGAATGAAAAGATAAGATACTGAAGATATCATTAATATTTTATATTGCTCTCATTATTATCTTTCCTTCATTAAAATGCCTAGTTAGGTCCTTGTGTTAGTCCAGACTAGAGAAACGAATCTATAGATACTTACATGTATATAAGGAAGAGGTTTGTTTACAAAAGGAATAGGACATTGAGGAAGCATACCAACCCAGTCCAGTCCAGGCCCACAAGTCTGATATTAGCTCATATGTCTGATAACAGTCTATAAAGTCTTCTTCAGATTCATGAGGCACATGCAATCACATCAAATGCAGGACAATCACAGGCCAGTGGGTGGAAAGTCTTCAGATCCAGTGACGTTGTAAGCATTTCAGCATGGCAGGGGTCTCTATGTGACTTTTCCAGCTTCAGATGTCAGGTTCCATCAGGGTAGGTCCATGTGGCTTCTCCTTTGGGAA
>PVJH01023254.1:0-35094 GCA_004026705.1 Nesogale talazaci | reverse complement strand
TTGAGAGGCGGGGGAAGGAGCTTGGTCTTTGTAACTTTGCTTGGCATTCCAACTGAAAATCTGACTTCACAAAGACCCATGGCCGAGAGTAGGTCATCCTTTGCATCTCACCTCGGACACAAGAGGGGACACATCATCTATCGCCATTCTCACTCACACAACATGCTGTGCTTGTGTTCGTGCATAAAAAAATTTGTCATCATGCTTTGAGTGAAATATCATAACTGTGGCTCCAAAGAAACTTAGTGATACCATCAGTAAAGCTAAGAGGAAAACTGTGAGAACCACAGTAGAGTTAAAGAAATATGAAAGGAAACCTTCCGGGTTTTTAAACAACAAACATAATGAAAAGAACCTAATTTTTTATACTGTATTGTGTTTTGATGTTTAATATTCTGTATTGTGTTCAGGTTTTTTAGGTGGTATTTCCACCACCTAGGGCTGTTAACTTTGTATTAAAGTCCTGAAAAGGGAATTTATAAGTGACATTTTGGGAACTTAGAATCACTTATGTGGTTTTGCCTTATTTCTTATGAGAAAAAAAATATGTTCAGATCTTGAACTTTTCGGTATTCGTACACAAATTTGGAGAGAATTGAGTTTGACAACCGAAGTATCACTATATATCACTATACAGAAAATACATTATGGACTGAGCCCTGGTGGCGTAGTGGTTGTGCGCGGGACTGCGGCCCACTGGGACGGAGGTTCAATTCCAGCAGTGGGGCTGGGCCTCCTACTCCCACCACTGGAAGGCAGTGATGCCCCCCCCCCAAAAAAAAGAAAATACATTATAATAGAATAATGGAAGTGAAGGAATTGAATTTTTGTACATATAATTTGCTACCCCCTCTCCACATTCACCACCACACACACACACACACACACACACACACACGTTGATAATATTGACATGGCCATCAGCTGCCAAAACAGACAGGTGGAGTCACGAGTCAAATTTTACTATGATTTCTTTCTTTAACTCTACTGTGATTCTCACATTTTCCCTCTTTTCATATTTATGAAAACATCAAATATGTTATTTGAGATTGACCCATTTTCCAGAGTTTGGACTTCTTAAAATGGACTTAAACATGCAATTGTTGTCTTAGTATTAAGAAAGACACAGCAATTTCAGACTTAAAATATACAGTTATCATGATTAGTAACAGCTACTTGTTTCCCACTGAAAATGTCACCTGTAGAGCACAGAGCGGTGAAGTAGTTTTCAGATGCTCTGCTCCCCCATGGAAGTGCAGGAGGTCCTTTGAAAGAGGCAGAGGTCAAGGGCTGGAGAAATAGCAGTCCCAACCCATGACTTACTTAAAAATAAAATAAAAATTCGAGTAATTATTTTGAATATCAAATAGCAAGGTACACTCGAAGGTGTAAAGTATATTTCACATTGGAATTTTATAACATTTGATAGAAGTTTCTAAAAAAATGAGTAGTTCAACTATGCAGCTAAACTATTGTTTAGGCGATGAGTTCATAAAAATAAATTCTTTTTGAGTGTCCACAAGTCATTACAGAGCAAACATTCAACTTCTTTGCTGCCAGCATGAATAAGTGTTATTGTGCCATTCTTAGACACTGTTTATTATTTATAGCTCAGTACTTGATGTCAAAGTATCTGAGAGAATATAAGGGAATTGGAAAGTCAAAGTTTATTTTTTGATAGAGTACACCAAATTTGTTTTATTTTGTATTACTTTGTGAGAAAGAACATTGGCACAAAATCATTAAAGTAGCATGTTTTGACTTTAAAGTATGCCTGAGGTGTATGTCTTATCCTGTGTTCTAGCTCATTTGACTTAAAACTCTCTCTGCTTTCTTGATCACTTCGAAGGAATTTAAAAATTCTTTAGAGCTTTATTCTATGAATCTAACCAAACAATAACTAACATAGAAGTTAAAGATGTAGTCACTTATACATTTTTATGTGTCTATTTACTGTTTGCTTTTAATCTTTTTCAATATCCAGTTAATTCTTCTGGTAAAAGTAAAAGATGTGCTGTCTTGGCCTATAAAGAAGTACTATTAAAATATTCTTATTTTTAATTTTGAAATAAGTTCAATATTACAGGGTGATGGGAAAGTAAGGAAAAAGGGATAACAAAACAAAATCCCATAATTTCCCCAACCCAATATAATACCACATCTACTTTTTTTCCCTTTTAAATCATTCTATTGGGGGCTCACCCAACTCCCATCATGATCAATACTTACATCAATTGCATGCGGTCCACATTTGCACATTTGTCGTCATCATCATTCTCAAAACATCCTCCTTCCACTTAAGCCCCCAGTATCAGCTTCTCACATTTCCCCTCCCTCCCACTCCGCCTCTTCCATGAACCTTAATAATTTACAAATTATTATTATTTTATAATAATTTACAAATAATTTACAAGTTACTATATCGCACACTGTCTGATGTGTCCCCTCACCCACTTCCCTTTTGTCCATACCCCAGGGGGGAGGTTATATGTAAATCCCTGCAATTGGTTTCCCCTTTCTACTCCACCTTCCCTGCACCCTCTTGGTATCACCATTCTCACCACTGGTCCTGAAGGGAACAACTGTCCCGAAATCCCAATGTTTCCGGCTCCTATCTGTAACAGTGTACATCCCCTGGTCTAACCAGATTTGCAAGGTAGAATTGGGATGATGATAGTGAATAGGAGGAAGCATTTAAGAACTAGAGGAAAGTTGCATTATTTCACCCTTGCCACACTGTACCTTGACTTGCTTGTCTCCTCCCTATGACCCCTCTTGGGCCCCCAATCTGCACTCCCCCTCATTTATAATGATATAAATTTTAGTTCTTTGATGCCTTATACCTGATCCCTTCGACACCTGATGGTCACACAGGCTGGTATGTTTCTTCCATCTGGGCTTTGTTGCTTCTGAGCTAGATGACTGCTTATTTACTTTTAAGTCTTTAAGACTCCAGATGCTTTATCTTTTGATAGCCGGGCACCATCAACTTACTTCACCACATTTGCTTATGCACACATTTGTCATCAGTGATCATATCAGGAAATGAGCACTTAATGTTATGATTTTTAATTCTTAAAGCCTGATAACTGATCCCTGTGACACCTTGTGTCTTCAAGACCCCAGATACTACATCTTTTGATAGCCGGCCACCATCAGATTTTCTCACTACCCTTGCCCACACACACATCCATCCTCAGTGATTGTGTCGGGAAGGTGAGCATCATGGAATGCCAATTTAATAGAACAAAGTGTTCTTTCATTGAGGAAGTACTTGAGTGAAGGCCCAATGCCCATCTGCTGTCTTAATACTGATCCTATAAGTATATGCACATAGATCTATTTCTCCATCATCATACACAAATACATTCACCTACTTATATGCCTGTATTTAGACCTCTATATAGGGCCTTTACCCCCCAGTTATTGCCTCTATCTCTTTTCACATTCCTCTTGTCCCACTATCATGCTCAGCCTCCATTTGGGTTTCAGTATTTTCTCTCTGTTACATTATTCTTTTTCACTCCCCGCTAGGTCTCCCACACCCAGCTTGTCACTGATTTTGAATCACTTGTTCTGTTATTCCTGAGTTGATCAGCACCACCTCCTTTGCCCCTCCTCCCCATATCCCATGTCTTCCCACCCCTCCGTCCCCCATCCCAGAACTTTCAGTCCAACCATTTTCTCCTCCAGACAGTTCATCAAACCTATCTTATCTAGATAGACCTGCAATATGTTAAAATAGATAGCAATATGTTAAAAAAAAATAAAACCAAGGCATCCCAGGATGAAGCGACCAAAGAAAACAAAGGACAACAACCAAAAAACCCAATATCCATAAGATATGTGTGTGTGTGTGTGTATATATATATATAATTAAAAAAAATAAAGATAATAGCAAAATAAAAACCTGCAAATAGTTCAAGGTCTTGTTGTTGACCTCCAGGAGTGTCCCCTGGTTGAGTCAGATGGGGTGCTACACCCTGGCCCCAAAGTATATCCCCGGCATTCCCTCAGGAACTCCATGCTTTGCTGCACACCCTTAGTGTTCTGCCATGGTATGGCAGGACCAAACAGGGTACAAGCCTGACCTTGCTTCTACATCATTGTCCCTGCAGGGCCTTCGGTCAGCGAAGCACACCGTGTTTCATAATGGGGCTGACCATATGGTCCTTTCTGTTCATTGACTGTTCTGAGTGGGACCATTGTCCTGAAGGCTCAGTGAGCCAAGATGCACTCCATTCTCTCCTCCTCCCCCTTCATCTGTTTTCCTGTGCTCTGGGCAGACATGCCCCACTCCCCAAGCTGGAGCTTCAGTGCTGTCCTCCAAGTCAAACTCCTCTGGAGGTAGAAGCGGCTGTCAATGTCGTTAGGATTGGGGTTGGGCCCGAAGACCCCTCCACTGACTCCCCGTTCCTTGCCATCATGTTCCTGCATTCACATCCTGGAACACCAAGTCTAAGTTTGGTACCTCTTTTCCCTGTGGAGATATAAACAATAAGCTCCCCTATGGTGAGTTAGTACTCCAGTCCCTCTCTACACATCACAATCTCTCCCCCACCCCCACCGCCTCCACCACAGTTGGCTACCATATGTAGCCCTGGATTTGGTCTGGCTCTTGCCATATTACTAGGGCCTCCCTCCAGGAATTTCTGTATACAGTAGCTTTTTCCCTATGCCATTTTGCATTTTTTTAAGCTTACCTCAGTGGACTCATGTTGTACATGTTTTGCTTGACTACTTCACTTAGCATCATTTCCTCCAGTTCCCCCCACGCAGCGCTGTGCTTCATGCGTTCATCACTACTTTTCAGCGATGCCTCTTCTGGGTTTATGCCCAGTAGGGGAATATCAAGGTCATATGGTAGCTCAATTTCCATCTGTGTTAGTTATCTCCAAATCAATTTCCATTGTGGCTGTACATACCTACAGGTCCATCAGCAGTGGATAAGAGTTCCTATCTCCTCACAGCCTCTCCAACACTTGTTGCTTTCTGATTTTTTGAATTGGGCTATTCCTGAGGGTGTTAGGTGGTATCTCATTGTTGTTTTGATTTGCATTTCTCTTATGGCTAATGATCGTGAACATTTTTTCTATGTTTATTGGCCATGCGGATTTCTGTCTCCATGAAACATCACCTCAGTGGGCATTTATTTTTGTTCTTTTTGGAAGCTATCAGGGTTTTGTAGATTTTAGTAATAAGGCCTTTATCTGATTTGTCATTGCTAAAGATGTTTTCCCAGTCCGTGGGCTCTCTTATTACTCTGTTGGTGAATTCTTTCGATGTGCACAGGTATTTTATCTTCAGTATATCCCACTTGTCAGTTTGTGCCTCCTCTGTGTTTGTGTCCTTCCCTATTTCTGATAGCTTATGTATTCCCTGTGCCAAAGTTCTCAGGTTGGTCTCAATTGCTTCAATGGTGATCCTAATAGTGTTACCTTGAGGTTTGTGATCCACCTTGAGTTTATTCTGGTGCATGGAGTGAGGTACGGGTCTTGCTTCCTTTTTCTACAGGTAGATATCAATTTTTTCTAGCACCACTTGTTGAAGAGGGCATCTGCTTCCCAATTGATATTTTTGGGACTCCTATCAAAGATCAGTTGTCTTACGCTGATAATTTTATTTTTGGGTTTCCAGTTCTTTTCCATTGGTCTGAGTATCAATCATTATGCCAATACCATGCTGTTTTGACTACTTTGGCTGTATAATATGTGTTAAAGTCAGGTAAAGCAACTCTTCCCACTGTGTTCTTCTTGAGAAGTTCTCTGCTAATTCTGTGCTTCTCCCTCTCCATATGAAGTTGGTAGTCATTTTGTCTATTTCTATGATAAAAGATGATGATATTCATTTCAGAATAGCATTAAACTTATATAGTACCTTGGGTAGAAATGACATCTTTACTGTAGTGAATCTTTCCGTCCATAAGCATGGGAAATTCTTCCATTTCCTGAGGTCACTTTTGGTTTCTTCTAATAGTTTTCTGTAATTTTCCTCATATAAATCTTTTGTTCCTTCAGTCAGGTGTATCCCTAGATATTTCAATTTGTGCTTGGCTACTGTGAAGGGTACCACTTTTTTAATCTCCTCTTCTGTGTTCTTATCTGATGTGTATAGCAGTCTGATAGACTTCTGAGTGTTGAGCTTGTATCCTCCCACTCTGCCATACTCCTCTATTGTTTCCAATTCTCCCCCTGTGGAGCTTTTGGGACTTTACTTTTATAAAATCGTACCATCTGCAAATAACAATAGTTTCACCTCTTCCTTCCCCAGGTGAAAACCTTTGATGTCTTTGCCTTATGCTGTTCTCTAAAACCTCTAGTACAATATTAAGTAAGAATGAGGATAAGGGACATCCTTGTCTGGTCCCCTTTTTCCGTGGGATTGTGTTCATCTTTTCTCCATCAGCTACCACATTGGTTATTGGTCTTTCGTTGTTTTTTTTTTTTTTTTTGGGGGGGCATCACTGCTCTCCGGTGGTGGGAGTAGGAGGCCCAGCCCCACTGCTGGAATTGAACCTCCGTCCCAGTGGGCCGCAGTCCCGCGCACAACCACTACGCCACCGGGGCTCAGCCCGGTTATTGGTCTTTCATATATAGCTTATATTATTTTGAGGAATTTTCCTTCCATTCCTATCTTCTTGAGTGTCTTAAACAGGAATTGGTGTTGGATGTTGTCGAATGCTTTTTCCACATCTCTAGATATTTTTATATGGTTCTTATAGTTTTTCATGTCAATGTGGCGAATGATACTAATGATCTTTCGTATGTGGAACCATCCCTGCATCCTGGGTATGAACCCCACTTGGTCGTGGTGGATTATTTGTTTCATATACTTTTGTATTCATTGGCCAGTATTTTCTATGTTTTGGAAGAGTTTGTGTAGGACTGGTGTCAGTTCTTCCCTGAATGATTGTTAGAATTCTCCTGTAAAGCCATCTGGTTCACGTGATTTTTTTTTGTTGTTAGTAATCCCTTGGTAACCTTGTTTACTTCTTCTATTGCTATGAATCTATTGAAATTTTTGACGTCCATTGGGGATATTGTAGGTAGGGACTATTTTTCCAAGTTGTTGAATTTATTGGAGTACAGACCTTTGTAGTACTGTGTAATTATCCTTTTGATTTCATTAGGGTCAGTTGTGATGTCCTCTCTTTCATCCCTCATTGTTGCTATTGAAATTTGTTTCCTCCTTTATTCAGTTAAATCTGCCAGCGGTCTGCAGTTTTGTTAATCATTTCAAATAATCAATTATAGTTGTATTAATTTTTCAAATTGCTTTCTTATTTTCCCTCTCTTGAATCTCAGCCCTAATTTTTATTATTTCTTTTCTTTTCCTGTTATTGGAATTGTCCTGCTGACTCTGCTCTAGTTGTTGTAAATTTTATATCAGCATATCTGTTATGAGACACTCTTCCTTTTTCAGGTGTGCATGTATTGCTATGAAATGCCTTTGCTGTCCCATAAGTATCGGTATGTCGTGTTTTCATTCTCATTGATTTCTAGAAATTTCCTAATTTCAACTCTGATGTAGGCCAGCACACACTCCTTTTGCAATAGAGAGTTACTCATCCTCCAATTATTTGTTCTTGATTTCTTCATCTTCCTTTTGTTTATTTCCAGCCTCATGGCACAATGGTCAGAGAGAGAGAGAGATCTGTGTGATATCAATGCGCTTAAATTTATGTTGATTCCCTTTATGCCCCAGCATTTGCTCTCTCCTCAAATATGTAACATGTGGGCTTGAAAAGATTGTGAGTTTTTTTGTATTTGAATGAAAAACTCTGTAGATATATATGAAGTCAAATTGTCTAATTATAGTGTTTAGATCCCTAGCCTCCTTGTTGAGATTCTTTCTCTGTCATCTGTCTTTCTCAGAGAGTAGTGTATTGAAGTCACCCACTATAATTGTTGAAGCTCTGATTTCTTTTTTCATCATCCGGAGTGTTTGGTTTATGTATTCCGTGGATCTTTCATTCGGGTTATATATGTTTAAAATGCTTATTGATTCATTGTCTACCCTTCCCTTGAACATTATATAGTGTCCCTTATTTCTTTTTATGGTTTGCACTTTGAGGTTCAATTTTATCGGAGATTAGGATTGCTACCCCTGCTTTTTAAAAATTGTCTTTTGCTTGTTTTGCCTTTCTCCAGTCTTTGGTTCTCAGCCTATTTTTGTCTGTAGTCTTGAGATGTGTTTCCCGTAAGCAGCAGATTGATGGGTTGTTTTTTCTAAGCCAATCTGCTAGCCTTAGTCTTTTAATTGAGTTCAGTTCATTTAAGGTTGCTATTTCCAACTGTGGAATATGTGATGTCATCTTATACTTCTTGTGTTGGGTGTTTCCCTACTTCCTTTTCTTTTTAGTGTTGTGCATGTCTGTGTTAGGGTTGATCCTTCTTGACTTCTTTCTACCCTTTAGTCATTTCTATTTTCGGGCATATTTTCTCTTTGTTGCCCTGTAGGTAAAGTTGTTCTACGTGATGTTCTCTTATTTATGCTTGATGAATGCTGTTCTTCTCCCCATAATGAATCAGGAAGGATATTTTGTATGGCTGGGTTTATTCTAACATGTTCTTTGAGTTTTTCTTTATCTGGGAAAACTCTTCTCTATCTATCTTGATAGATAATTTGACTGGGTAGAGTATTCTTTGGTTTGCATTATTTTTCTTCAATTATTCTCTTCAATTTTGTCTCCTCTTCTTCATAGTGTCCACTGATAGATCTGAGTATATTCTTACTTGGGAACTTTTATATGTGATTGCTTGTTTTTCCTTATGATTTTCTCCTTTTCCTCAAAGTTGGATAGCTTAACTATTACGTGTCTTGGTGATTTCTTCTTGGGATTCAGTCTAGGTGGGGATCTTTCAGCCTTCTGAATGATTGCCTGGTTTTCATTCATTAAGCTGCAGAAGTTGTCCTCCAAGAATTCTCTGTTGTTGCAGATGACTTCTTTGTTGTGTCTTCCTTTGGTAGACCAATAATTCTGATGTTGTTCCTCTTCATAACATCAGACATAGCTTTAACATTTTCTTCAGTTTTGTTGATGGTCTTATTAGATTTTTTTTTTCATATTAGATTTTTGTTCACATTTGCTAAAGGCCTCTTGGCTATCCTCTAGGTCACTGATGCGATTTCAGCTTCCTCTAGTCGATTTGTGAAAAATGAGAGTCTTCTGTTGGTTTTTGTTATCTCATCCCTAAGCTCTTGTATTTCCCTTTGATGTGTGGTCTTTATCTCATCTATCAATTCATCCTTTTTCTGTATTGTTTCTTTCATATCCTGTATGATCCCAAGCAGCATTCTGAAAATTTCGTGGCATATCAATGTCTGCTTTTTCTGTGCGCATCATTAGGTTCAGGACATCTTCTTTCGTTGTCTTTTGTTTCTCCTGTTTTTTCATTGAGATTGTTGGAGCTGATTGCACTGCATTGTTTTAAAGGAACTAGGTGCTATTTTTCAGGGACTTGAAGATTACTGGCTCTCTCTGGGAGACTCGTAGGAATGGGTCTTCGAATTTCCTGTGACTAATTTCGCTATGGAATTAGCCGTCTACTTTATCCTCTTGTGGCTTCACTCTTTACCTAGTGAACCAGTATTGCGTTATTTGGAAGGCAAGTTGGATGGTCCTCTCAGGGACTACTAGTTGGATTGTTGTGGACCCACAAGGATGGCGCTGCACTACACAATCTCACCAGGAGCTGCTATGGTGCAGCACACGGCAGCCTGGGACACTGCAAGGGGTGCGCGAGGGGTCCGCTGCACGAGGAGCACCACAGAAGGTTGGTGGACCACCCACTCCTGAGTAGAGCACCATGAACAATGGGCGGAACCACCAGGATCGCCTCAGAAGCTGGGCAGTGGTTCCTACAGCAGCATGGAACTCCTGCTAGCACCTGCAGGAACCACTCTGGGCCACCCAAGGCAGGCAGGAGGAAGTTACCTCAGTCAGCTGGAAACAGAGGATATATAAGAGCTCTCCCACCCACATAGGCTGGAACTCCCCTGTAAGAAATCAGGTGGAAAATACCCAGGTGAAGGGTGGGTGGGCTTCTCTAGCCTAGGGCTACACTGCACAGTGTGGGGCTCCCCCAGCTGGGTGCAGCATGCCTAATTGCCCTAGGCTAAGGGAAGTAGTCAGGAGGTCCATAATGGCGGGTGAACCAAACTGAAAGAGACCAGGAGGAAAGAACGTCAAGGAACCAAGTTCCCCCTGAAACGCAGGTGGGGGGTGGGAGGGAATAGAGAGAAATGAGGGAATCCAAAGTACCGACACTGCTGATCCTCAATCCCTGAGTGTGGGGCTGCAAGGGTTCAATCTCTCCCCTGTGCTGGTGACAACATGTGGCTCTGATGAGATAAAACCCCTGTGCCAGTTCCAGTTGTCCCGGCTGTGGTTCTGGTGGAGACAGTAGCAGACAGTGGCAGGGCTAGTGTCAAACCACCTAGCAGGACTTTACTGTGCTAAGTCAAAAGTCCCCAGCCCCTCCGAACCCTGCAGATCTATGCCGACTTAGCTCTATGATGCTTCTCTTGTGATCCAGCAGTGTCTAATTTCTCTCTCGGTTATTCTCCTGGGATGATCTCTCCTTAGTCCCTCTGCTGGGTGTCACAGTACCCATCTCCCCGGAAGTACTACTTTAAAAAAAAAGGGAGAAAACTACTAGTGTTCTAATCGTTACACTAGTTTCAGTCTAGGGAAAAGTCCATTCAAATCCCATTAAAAATATAAGTTCTTTAGAAATTATAGTTTTCTAAAGAGTCCCCTGTTTGAACAATCATGTTAGTTCCTTGATATCTGCCTATTTATGCTTCTTAGAATGAGCAATGCCCCAGAGCTATAATGCTCAAATTATATACGTTTAAAAAAAAAGTTATTTGTTTAAATGTGCAAAGTATCAAAATTTAACTTGAGGTCACCTATTTATTAGCAAATTGTAACGACCTGTTTCCTTCAAATGTTGGGGTAAGGATCCCTTTTTCTTACTGTTTGTTTTTAAACTTTGTAAGTGGATAAGTTGAATTAAATGATGACTCACCATTCATCATTCAATGAATTGTGTTCCTTACATGTTTGCGTACATGAACTTGAACAAGGAAGTGTATGTTTTCAGTACAGGTGTGTGGCCTCTCAGTTGCATTTGATACTTTCGTCGTGGCTCTTAGCTCTCACCTTTGCTAAGTTGTAAACAATGATTAAGTGTACGCGAATTTATTTTTTCTTGCAGACACTTAGTTTGGAGGTTTTAACTTTATAAAAAAAACAAACTTGAGTGATCACTGCCTGACTTCTGAATTAGTGGTAACAAATGTGTTTGAAAGGAAGCATTTTAAATCATTCCTGTGTCTTCACTGTTTTAGTTGAAGAATATCTTGAGATTACAAAGAAAGCTGTAAGAGCTATCAGCATTATAACAGGTTTTGAGGGTAATCAGGGATAGGAGTGGAAAAGGGGGGTGGCCGGTGTAAGCCTTGGGTCAAGGGAAAGATAGTATTCTGCAGCACATTTTTTTAAATGATGTTTATTTGTAACTATTTATGTAGCCGAGTTGATATTGTCTCCGTACCGTAAGCCAAAACCCAAACCCAGTGCCACTGAGTAAATTTCTACTTATAGTGCACCTATGCGTATGGTTTTTGAGACTGTAAATCTTTACTGAGCAGACAGCTCATTTTCCTCCTGAGGAGTGGCTGGTAGATTTGAACTGTGAACATTGCTATAAGCACCCAATCAACTGTAGAAATTAAGTTAAACAAAATGGTACTCATATGCTACAACCGTTATTCATACTCCTTGACTTAAAATTATATAGACAATCAATTTTTGTAGTTCTCATTGATTTTTGTGATCATAAAAATCTCAAACTCACTACCAGTGAGTCAGTTCTCACCCACAGTGAGTCTGTAGATCAGAGCAAATATATTGTTTAGAATATTGAAAATCCCTTACCTAAAAAAAGCACACAAAAACAACAAATATAGGCACCTCCTTGATTTACAAAGGAGCCCTGGTGACATAGTGGTGATGAGTTGTGCAGCGTCAGCAGTTAGAAATCACCAGCTTCTCCGATGAGGCTTTCTACTCTCAAGAGTGTCAGTGCTGGAAAACTCAGGGGCAGTTCAACCCTGCCCCCGAAGGTCTGAGTCAGTGCCTGAACCGCAATGAGTTTGCTTTTTTGGTTTTGATTTACCAAAGAATTATCCCATAGAAATAATCTTTTTAATAAATAAATCACCTGTGGCTGTTGTCTGCCTGACGGAGAAATGGGTGAATTAATTGATAGACTTTGTTTAAGTGAGTAATCCAAATACTTTTGTGATAATTGCTATGTTCATTTATGCCCTGAATAGTACTAGCCTACTTTTTTACGATGTCAAATTTCCTTTCCTGCAATGGAAAAGGTGGATACTATTGTCTTAGACATTTTGTAGACATACAGTAAGCACTGCCATACTGGAACGAATAAAAGTTAAACTTTATGGTTATAGGATTTTGATGGTTCCTTTTGGTTAAAGATTTTTCTTTCACTATTCTAATTGGAGGTGTTTCTGAATATATATTTTAAGCAGAGTTATAGGAAGCTTGTGGCTTGCCCATCAAAAAGATAAACTGGTTTTAAAAGACTTTATATTAGTTTTCTTTTGCTTGAGCAATCGTTGATGCTTATTACATATGTGGCTATTTTATGCTAATTAAAGTAGACTCAGCATCATGTTTATTGGAACTCTTAAAATCTGGATTGTTATCAGTTGCATCATTTAAAACATTTGTTAGGTAATTGAGGGTATTTTTCATTTGGTTCAATGCATGTTTATTATGCTGGCAATATGCCAGTAGTTGAGGATCCAGCAATGAAAATGAATGCCTGCCCTTGCCACTATTTCAAAGAGAGGGGGTGATAGCCACCAAGCAAAATATTTTCATTATAATACAATAGCTACATAACTTAACATAGATAGAGATTAGTTGTTAGTTGTCCTGAGCCCTCTCCATGGCGTTGTAATCTTTATGTAAAGGAATAGAACATTACCTGGTCCTGCTTGGTATTTTTGATCTATTCTTGACACATCTTCCAGCACTATATCAGACCTTTCTTCCTAGTCTGTTTTAGTCTTGGAGCCCAACTGAACCCTGTGCACTGGGTGACCCTCTTGCTGGTGTTTGAAAGTCTGGTGGCATGTAGTAAGTTCCACATGATCATTCACTGCTGTCTTCTCACTAGTTAGAGCAATGCTTGCGTATACTAAGCATCACATATTTATTGAATGAGAGCAGATAGTTACAGTGCAATACAGACATCTTTATCCTGTATTATTTAGGTAACTATGGGAGTAATGTAATGAATTTGACCCCTTTTATTAGCTCCTTAACCAGAGTACTCCAAGCATAACTTAACTCCCTGTCTCTGCCAATCATTTGAATAATAATTATAATTCCTGGGTAAAATGTACCGCACACTTCCATTTTACCGATAACCAAAAGCTGGTATATTAGTAATTTAGAATAAGCAAGGGCTTGTTACCGAAGGGTTTTTATATTTCTGATGTGGTCTTCCAGGCAGTCTACCCACAGTCATCTGGAATGGCCCAAGATTGGCTCCTTTTCCTTTACCAGCTAATGAATGGATTTTGGAGAAGGTATTTGCCATTTAGAAGTGTTTGCTTCGGGTTCACAGAACTCTGTTGTGGAGTATTAAAGTTGCTTGAATGACTGACCGTTGTCTGTACCACAAACAAACGAAGCCAAGCTTCAAATCCATTGCCGTTGCGTCAAATCTGACTCGTAGTGACCGCTAGTGTTGCCAAGGCTGTGAATCTTTATGGGGCAGGAAGCCTTGTCTTTCTCCTGAGGAGTGGCTGGTGGGTGAAACTCTCTGATCTTGTGAGCCGCAGTCCAACAGCTACCAGATAGCATGGAGAAGTAGGCATATTATACAATTCAACAGCTTTCTCTTTTCAAGTATATGCCTACACAGTTGTGCAAATTTAATGAGAAAAACGTAATGCGAAGCAGTATTACCAATCAAGTCTGTTCATCTGATGCCAGTAAATACAACTGATAGTAATTAGGATTGTAGAACTGTATTGGTTTCTTAAAAAAAATTTGCTTTCTATACATATTAGACTTGATTTACATAATAACCTACAAGATAATTAAAGTTTAATGTTTTTCCTTCATTGTCTCATTAATTCAAGTGTTTAGAATAATTGAGTTGTTATTTGTTGTTTGCTGGATTGATGTATAGTGTATTGATGATGAGTGAAGGTGCAGAGAGGTCAAATGACTTCTGCCAAAGATTTTGAACACAAGCACACACACACACACACACTCACTCAGCTTTAACCTATAACTATGCTATGCTCTTTATTTCTGTTGATGCCAAAATTCATTTAAGACAGATCCCTTGCTTTTTCTCCCTGGGATAGGTTTTCCATAGATTCATAGATTTAGGTCTTGGGGGATTCTAACCAGAAATTTAAATCTGCTAGACCACATGGACAACTCCTCGGTTACTCTATATTTCTGACATAGTGAGATTTTATGAATAAACAGAATACACTCTCATGATTTTCAAAAAGCATGAAAATGATCATTGTATCTTGAAGGTTTCAAAATGGATTTTTAAGATAACAAGCCCTTTTTCAATTGGACAAAAAGATACACAACCCAATTGAAAATGTGCAGCAGACTTGAAAGACCAAAAGCTCAAAACAAAACGACCATCAAAGTGATTCCAACTCCTTGCAACCTTTGGGATAGGGTAGGACTGCCCTGTGGATTTCCCAGACTGTAACTCTTTACGAGAGTAGAAATCCTTGTCTTTCTCCAATAGAACAGTTGGTGTTTTGACCTGGTGGTTAGCAGCCCAACACACTCCCCGTCACACCAACAGGGCTCAAGTAAAAAAAAAAAAAAAAAAGTCTCTAAATATAATATACTAATGGCCAATAAGTACATGCAAAGATGCTCATTGTCAATAAACGATTAGAAAAATGTAAGATACCACTTCACACCCACTAGGATGATGTT
The DNA here is from genome assembly GCA_004026705.1 of Nesogale talazaci. Taxonomy (NCBI): domain Eukaryota; kingdom Metazoa; phylum Chordata; class Mammalia; order Afrosoricida; family Tenrecidae; genus Nesogale; species Nesogale talazaci. Next base: position 20,069 of record PVJH01023254.1, on the reverse strand, counting down.
AAACAGAGACACTTAAAATAAGAAATATTGAGGAAGATGTGCAGAATTTGGGACCCTCAGGCATTGCTGATTAGAATGTAAAATGGTACGTTATCTGTGAAAAAAGTTTGATAGTTCCTTGAAAGACTAAGCATAAAATTGCCATGTAACCCAGCAAATTCTACTCCTAGACGTTTATTCCAAAGACTCAGCAGCAAAGAATCAACCAGATACCGAGCAGTAATGTTCATTGCAGTATTTTTCACAATAGCCAGAAATTGGAAATGACCAAAGTTTCTGCCAAAAAGTCGATGGAAAAACAAAATACCATATAGAGGGAGTGGAATTTTACTTATCCATAAAAAAAAATGTAGTTTGATAGATGTTGCCATTTATATTGGGACCAATACAGTTTATTAGGAGTCGCTCCAGAGGCTGAGACCTGGGAAGAGTGAAGAGTGCTAGCTATTTGGAGTGATGACAGCTTTTTGGAACTAGATAATGGTGATGATTGCACAAAACAGTGACTGTAATTACTGTCACTGAATTGTGCACTTAAAATGGCACATTTTTGGTATACTTGTATATTTAAGCACATGCACATACACATTTAAGCCATGTTTCTAAATCTTTATGTTAACTTCCATTTAATTATATATGCTATATCTTACATTATGCATATACTTCAGTTTAATTGTATGAATCAGTTTTAGGCAGTCAGTCAACAAAAATTATTATTGAGTAGTTATGTATTCAGCAAGCATGTATTGGCATTTGCTCTATGTCAAGTACTAGATATGATGACTGTCTCAGAGTATTACTGTAGATTTCCTTTTGCCACAGGGCAAGGCAAAATCAGAAATGAATTGTTTATAATGTGGTAGCTGGGATAGAAATGAATTAAGTATTTAAGACGTTCAAGATGGTACACTGATAGATGTTTTGCATATGAATTATTTTTAAAACTGTTAGTAAGTTATTAAAGATGCAAAAATGGAAAGATTCTCTCTGAATTTTCTTTAGTACATATTGGACATCTTAGAGTATTAGCATCTAACTGGGCCGTGTTTAGCAGGGAACTTAGGGGTCACACACTGGAATGTTAGCTCCAAAGGCAGCAGCTTCAAGCCACCAGCTGCTCTGAGGGGAAAAGACGAAACTTTCTGCTGCCATGAAAATTCCCAGTCTCCAAAACCCAAAAGGGGTAGTTCTTCTCTGTCCTATGTGATCCCTATGTAATGGAATCAACTCTATGACAGTGAGCTTGGGGGTATTTTGGTTTATGTATTCAAAAACAAAAATTTTTTTAATGAAACTGTGTGAACATACTGTTAAATGTAATTTTTCCTTAGTTCTTCCTTGATTTTCTGGTTAATCGCGTTTCCTTTTGACCCCACATTTTCTATCTGCACTCTCCTACCCCCACCCGCACTATGCCTTTGCATTCTTAGAAAGGAACATTTACTTATGCCAGTCAAATGTAACAACTATGTCTATTGAAAATAATGTAAGGAATAGATCTGTGCACTAGAAAGTGGCATCAGTTTTCACTCGGGCTGATAATAACCCCCCCACCCCCACCCTCTTGCCCGCTAAGAAACACAAAAGCTCATTGAATGCTGTGTATACTGACCAAGCCTGATTCAGTTCACTAGAGAGAATGGCTTCTCTTCTCCTCGGTATGCCATCAGATAGCACAAACCCCGGAAGTCCTGATTCAATGCTTTCTGCAGAACTCTCTAAGAGAGGAGAAAGAAAAGACAGGTACTTAGTTACTTTTGAGTCCGGGTGTCTGTATTTAAAGCATGCCACCAGCATTACCAATTAAGCAAAAAACATTTCTTGATTTTTTAACTTTAAAAATCATCTCAAGGGTATCATCTTACCCAAGAATACAAAATGTTTAGCTGATGTTGATTTATGCTCCAGTTAGGATTCAGTGCACAAAACTAGAAGGAACCCCAATTCTGCTTACATCTTCAAAATTTGGCAGGATTCCTGCTAAAGGAAAGCAGAGGATGGGGGCATAAGGTAAATAAAGAAGGCAAACAAAAGAGTGACTGACGTCAGTATTATAGCCTCTTCAAGATTACTTTCATCTGTAGTGTAAATTTTGTGTTACTGAAACACTACCTTAAAATTTACACAGAATTTTACTCCAAGAAAATAAGCAGTTTGAATCATTTGCCCTGTGGCATTTTGCTTTTTAAAATATCATTTCTTTCAAAATACAAGTGGTTCTATGAAATACCAGGCCAGAGACAGAGAATGGAAAGAGTTTTTGTCTCGTCTTCCTCACACGATACATTTTCTCAGTGCAACAGCTTTATGGAATCCGCCTCCATAGAGTCAAAGTGGAAATACCCCCCGGAGAGGCAAGGACCACATTGCAAGCACTGATGCCCCCTGTGATGAAGCCTCCCTGGGGCCTTTGGAGAGCAGATCTGCTGCTGAACATAAGTCAGCATCTTCAAGGAGAATTTCTGTGTGGAGTGTTCTTTTTCCCTCTAAGTGTTGTCTCCTTCCTCCTCCTCAAATCCAAGCAAAGCCTTACACTATTCACAGGGATGCAGTGATTTTACAAATCCCCTCAGTCTTCTCACGCTTACACGCTCACCTCCAATTCCCAAAAAATCAGTGCAGGCTCTTCTAGATCTCCAGAGATGATTCTTTTCACTGTAATCCTCAACAGGGGGAATAAAGAAAAACTATGTAAAGTAAAGATACAAATCATGAAATTAATGAAACCTTTTAAGCCTGACTTTAACTACTACAAAGTCAGAAAAATCTATTTTGTGGATTATGAAATGGGTACTTTTTCCTATTTGGACATTCCTGAAATCCACATGTATCTTACAGCCACTGTCTGTGTGGCAGCTGTCATGATATTATTGTCAGTGGCTTGTAAGAAACCCTGAGATGTTTATTGAACATAAAATGCCATATTTCCAATCCTTTTGATGGCATTGAGATTGATACAATGTGGCACAACTTGGGAGTTTTGACATCGGGGAGTTTAGAAGTATTACACGCTGAAAATAAAATGAATAATTAGCCTAGGTATTTCACTTTTCCTTTTTGGATAAAAGTAATATGTTTCTTCCACTGGATGAGAGTAGTATGTATTTAAAACATTAGTAAATCTAGAAGAGCCTGCCTAAGTAGTCTAAAGTAAAGTTCTAAGTGATAAAAATTATGTAGTGTCAAACTCAAGTCTTATAACTGATGGCATTTTAAGTTATATAAAGATCTCCACTTGGTAATATAAAACACTATATTTTTGAATCAGTCATTTTATTGGGGGCATTCATAGCTCTTGTAGCAATCCATACATTAATTGTATCAAACCTTGGTACATGTGTTGCCATCATCATTTTCAAAACATGTTTTTCTACTTGAGCCCTTGATACATCAACCCCTTTTTTCCTTCCCTCCCCTATTTTCGTACCCTCATGGACTGTTGATAAATCGTAAATTATTATTATTTTCATATCTTACACGGCCGCTCTTTCCCTTCATCCACGTTTCTGTTGCCCGTCTCCTTTGGGGGTAAGTGGTTATGCATGAATGATTTCAATCAGTTCTCCGTTTCTCCCCTGTCCCCACTACTCCAACTTTCTCCTGCCCTCATGGTATTGTTACTCCTGATACTGTTCCTGAGGGGTTTATCTGTCCTGAATTTTGTGTACTGAGAGCTCTAATCTGTAGCAGTGTCCATGCTCCGGTCTACCTGGATTTGTAAGGTAGAAATAGGGTCATGGGGTGGGGGGAGGGAAGAAAGCATTGAAGAACTAGAGGAAAGTTATGTGTTTTGTTGGTGCTATGCTGCATCCTGGCTGACTTCTTCTTTCCTTGTGATTTAACACTAGTTTAAAAAGAAAAAAGCACGAATTTTTTTTTTTTTTTTTTGGTGGGCATCACTGCCTCTGGTGGTCGTGGGCACTACCCAAAAGCACGAATTTTTTGAGAAAGAATTATTTTTTAAACACCAATTCTAGCTGTTTACTAAATAGTTCATTCAAAAAAGGTTCAGACGTTATTCCAGAAGCTGAAGATGCAGCTATGCATAAAGCCAAAGTCTCTGTTTTCTTGAAGTATCACTGTCAGTCAACATGTAGATGAAAACTAAAGCTGGATAAAGAAACTGAATGAAGAGCTTACTATTTTAGGTTATTCGGGGTAGATCTCTTTAATAAATAATATGCCTGATTTTCAAAAAGTTTGTAGAAACATCGAATTAAGAGATAATGAAAATTTCCCTGAACTTTTTGAAGTGTCCTCATATTTAACTTGGGACTTGAAGAAAATATGGAGAAAGACTGCACTTCCTACTTCCGCATAGAGTTATAATCTCAGAAACCCACAGGGACAGTTCTACCCTGGCCTGTAGGGTCTCTGCCAGTCGCATCGACTTGATGGCAGGGAGTGGTTTGGTTGAAGGAGAGCAAACCCTACAGGTACATGGAACAAAGAGTTCACCAAGCGGGCCGCGGGGAGGGGTTGGCACTCACGGCCCTTGAGTCCATTCTGTCCCCTACAGGACAATCGAGAAACAATTCTAGTTGTCACTGGGCAGGGCTGGCTGCTGGGCACTGCTAGCTTGGTGATTAGCAACCCAATGCATAGCCCATTGCACCATAAGGCTCCTGAGAGGGGAGACTTTACATTTAAAGTTTTGTGCCTGGAATGTTCATGAGAAAATTCCATTATCTTTTAATTCTATTTTTCCACAAACTTTTTGAAGAAGCTGTAGGGCGTATATGAGAGAGCGATGATCGTGCCTTGGGCTAGTACAGTAATTGTATTTTAAAATAGAGATAAAACAAAAAAAAATAGAGATGATGTGGTCCTAGGCATGGCATTGAGGTTATAAATAAAACCAAGCAAAAGATGACAAAGCAAGATGAATTTTTATAAGCATTCAGAATGTTAGTTGTGCTCATGTCTACAAAGTCCTTGTAAATGAAACATTGAACACTGCGGTCACTAGTCTTTCCTGAAATAAAGTCGGTATGCTGTTGCTTTTGTTTTACTCGATTGTTATTGCTTTGATTGTTGGTTGTTCTTGTTGTTTAAGTAATTCTGTAGTTGCTGTTGAGTAACTGGGAGCTTCTAGTTGGTAATATGAAACAGCATAATTCCAGTAGTAGTTTAAAACATTGTATGATTAAGGATCCAATATCAGCAAGTTATTTTTAAGTGAAGAATAAGTGCATATTATTGTAGATTAGTATAACAGGAGCATTTTCACACAGGCAGTAGTGCTCAAGCTTTATCTTAAAGGATGATTCTGTAGGAATGAGAGGGGATCATATGCATACAGTGGCAGGTGATAGTAATAGCAATAACAACTGCAAAAACTTAAAAGGCTTCAATGGTTACATGCATTAACTTATTCTGTAGTATCAACGACCAGAGGAATACCAATTTTTCAGCTACTTTACAGATGTGTGTCAGCTAAGACACAGTGAGATTAGTTAATTTGTCCTTGGGAGCATAGTCTGGCAGGGACAGAGCTAGCACTTGAACCGAGGCCTGCTGAGGCACAGATTTGCTCATGGAACAGTGGCTTGGAATAAAAGGGTGTACGTTGAGGCTTGGTGAGAGATAATTTTGTGGTAGACTGTGGCCAGTTTGTGTAGGGCTCTGCATTCCCAAGGTGGGATATTTAGGTAGTACATTTAACCATTTTTGGCAATGAATCATTTTTATCAAACAAAATTACATTTAGAACCATATGGCTTAAAATAATAAACAGTTAACTGGATGGGCTAAATCATGGTTGTAGATTCATGCAGTTTGAAACTAGATACTACTGGTGCTGAGGAGCACTGCGGATTTTTGTGTTCTTAGGGGTGAAGAGAAGGTGGATTGTGATGAAAGGGTGTGCATTAGCAGGGAAATATGGAGCAGGCTTTTGTAGTTATCAGACTGCAGTCGCTTAGGAATAATGTGATGTGAGGATCACGCATAAGGCGGTAAAGGGAATAAGAAAAAATGATTACAGGAGATTTTTTAAGGGAACATTAATAACACTTCTTTAGTGATGGAATATGGATGGTGAAGGGGAAAACTGTTCAAACTTGTGCCACTAGATCACTGAGAGAATGGGAGAGCCAAGACAAGAAAACTAACTGTGTCTTGAGCTGCTTTGGACCAGAAATAATGAGGTCAAATTTTGACTTCTTGGATATGAGTTGATAGTGAAATATTCCATTCAAAATGCTAGGTAGACAATGGAAATGAAGCTGAGATAAGACAGTAGGAAAGAAGTGAACATAAAGATTTAGGAGTCAGCAACATTAAAGTGATGAAATTTCCAAATGTTTGAAAAAGACTGCCAGAACAGTCATAGTCGTAGTTATAGTTAAAACTTGGAAGGTTTAAGATTACTCTTTGAGTTAAACATGCAAGTTTTGTTTGTGCTTCCTAGACTCCACTATAATGAATTGAAATGAAAATATATTAAAATATTTCATTATCATTATATATTAATAAAACTTTAGAGACAAGAAATTAAGTGGCACAATAAAAAGTGGTAACTGGAGAGTGGAAGAGGAAGCTGAAACCTATTAGCCCAGAGAGGAGGATGCCAGGGAGAAATAGGCCAGTTGAATTTATTGAGTCTTTGAGAATAAGGAATTAGAAGCAGCATCAGGTACTACAGAAGATAGGATGAAGTGCTGACAACAGTGAAATTACTTAAAAATCTATATGAGTCGAGCTGACCTTCAGATACTCATTTCCATTCTTAGCAGTTGGACAGCTGGCCACTTCTAGTCCGTCCTTATATTTCAGATGAAAAGTTTACATGTTTGCTTGTGTTTGTTTATTAATTGATAAAATGGTAAATGCAGCAAGGTAGAACATGGGGTGACGACTCAAGGATGAAAATGCAGTTTAGGGGCTGAGCCCCGGTGGCGTAGTGATTGTGCGTGGGACTGCGGCCCACTGGGATGGAGGTTCAATTCCGGCTCCCAGGAGCAAAGGCTGGGCCTCCTACTCCCATCACCTGAGGGCAGTGATGCCTAAAAAAAAAAAAAATGCAGTTTAGGTGCAAGCATGCACACTGAAAAGTAATACTTCTTTCCTCCCCTTCATCATCTGACTCCTACTATGCAGGAAATTGGAGAATCTCTCTGGAGAAACTGAACGGTGTCAGAGGATGGAGCATTTTCAGGCTAAATTACCTCACATGCCAGCAAGGTCCTAACCCTCCCACAAAGAGCTTCCTGTGTGCTTTTTGCTGACCCATTCTTAAATATAACTGGATGATCAGTAACTACCAACCTTAAAAAAAGTCTTTAACTCAGCATGAAACACGGAAACTAGAACAATAAAGCATAGAGACAATGCAGGAAACAGAAGAAATAGTTCACACTCCTGCACATCTTCAGAGAAATTAAAGCTGAAAGCAAAGAGAAGCCATTAGAAAACAAAACAAATTTTAATAAATACAAAATATAATAGCCAAAGTAAAAAAAATTCAATGGAAGGGTTTTAAGGTAAAGTCAAGGATATCTGAATATTGAAATAAGTGGACAAAAAATAAGAGAAGAACAAAGAACAAAAGGAAAAAATGTGGAATTCATTCAAGCAGGTCTTCTATCTAGCTAAAAGGAGTACCGAGAAAGAAGATAATAAAGAAACAAAAGGAAATGAAACTAGCAAGTAATACAAGAAAAAGTCACAGAGCTAAAGGAAATAAATATATTAAAAGGATGTAAAAAGTACCAATAGTGATATATACCAAGACACATTATTGTACAATTAGAGGAAACAGATTAAGAGAAAATTACACACACAAAAGATTGCAACCTAGAGTGCTGTCAGGCCAAATGGACAACTATGAAAGTTGTAAGACAGTGGGACATGCTATCGGAATTTTTAATGAAATGACTTTCAACCTTGAATTTTATACTCAGTCAAACTGTCAATAAACTGATAAGGAATAATAAAGACAACTTAGCCATGCACAGTCTGAAAGTATTTATTTCCTATTCATCCTTCTCAAAAAACTACCAATCCAATTGGTCTAAGTTCAGCTGAAATTAATAGCTTAATCTCATGCAAATACTAATTTAAAGTGACTATTTTTTTAATTTAAGTTGAAAAGATTCAGAAAACAAAGATGGTTTAATATACCATCCATGCTTTTGAACAGTTTGCAGACAAAGCTTAAAAGCACAGATGCAGTCATACAATTAGAAACTGCTATGAAAATTTTGGGACTGAAGAACCAAGACTTGATTGAGAACACATTTCAAGAAGGGAGCTACTATTTGAGACAGAGCTTGTAAAATAGACCATATTTTCACAAGCATAAGGAAGTAAAAGCATTCCGGGCAAAAACAATATAGCCAGAAGCATAGAAATGAAAAGCTCAAGATTTATTGAAATGAGAGTGACTGCTCCAATTCTGTTAGGATGAAGGTGAACCCGTCACGATGTCATGGTATCTTTATCTCTGTAACGAAGGCAGTTACAGTAGAAAAGATCACAAAATTGTTAGAACCATATTGTGGTGAGCCACAAAAATCAAGCTGAAAGTGAAAGGTTGGCCTTCAGTTCATTAGGCAAAAATAGAAGTCTCTGAAAGATTGTAAGCAAGAGAACTATCTTTTTAGAAGATTTTTTTTTGTTTTTTTGGGCATCACTGCCCTCTGGTGTTGGGAGTAGGAGGCCCACCCTTTGCTCTGTGGAGCTGAAATTGAACCTCCATCCCAGTGGGCCATAGTCCCATGCACAACCACTATGCCACCGGGGCTCAGCCCTTTTTAGAAGATTATGTTAGGAATTTTAGTATGTTTTGTCTACTAGATCTCATTCACATTTTCTGTCCAGTACTTTCCTGGCCTTGAATAAATGTATGTTAAATACTTGTTGAATTAAACTATAGATGAATATAATTTCAAGAATTTCAAGACACAGAAAGGTGGTCAATAATTAGTGGGATGTGGAGGCCAAACAGGATAAGGATTATCTGTAACTAGAAATGAGGAAGTTACAAAGGATCGAGGGGAAATTTTTTTAGGTAAATGATTGGTGCTTGCCAGATAGTTAGGAATTTAAGAATGAGTAATTGATTTAAACTTTATTCTGGAAAATTTTGATAAATGATTAAGAGCCCCCTCTCTGTTTTCATAGAACCTTTTATGAATGTCCTGGTGTCTTTCCTGCCAAACTGAGTTTCTTAGAGCTTAAGGGTACCTTTCTGATTGAGTAATTTCCATTGGGCTTGTCCGGTAATGAGTTCTCAAGAAGTCACAAAATGATGAAATATTTGATTTTGTTGATTTACAATGTTGAGGAAAAGGGAAAGGTTGTAGTAGCTGGAGTTTTAAAATACATATGTGTTTTCTAGTACAGATGCATTGAACATACAAGAAATAAGGACAGATACTAATATATTTTGCCTCTAGTACTATGTTCCTACTTCCTTACAGTGCTTTTTAAAATTTAAATCATTTTATTGGGGGTTCATACAACGCTTATCACAATCCATCCATCCATCCATTGTGTCAAGCTCATTTGTACATCTGTTGCCATCATCATTCTCTCTACTTGAGCCCTTGGCATCAACTCCTTTTTCCTCTGCCTCCCCACCGTCCCCTCCCTCATGAGCCCTTGATTTAAATTTTCACTTTAGAACATTTCATTTGTTTCTAATAGATCCACTTCAGTAGTTCTTGTCCTGTCCCCAAGGTATCAAGTTGAATACAACTTTAATGATTGAGAAATATTTGTTCTGAATTCAATTTCTTGCTTCGCAAGTAGAGTTGTATTCTGTAGCTCCACTTCCGTTCTTCACAAGGCGATGGGTGACGTTTTTATTATGTTCTATTATGTTCTATCAGTTATGTTCTTATAGCTCATAAGTCTCATTTGAAAGAAATCTTTCTCAGATTCCTAGAAGAGAAGAGTCAACCTAGCAGTCATCTGTAACAATACAGAAACTGCTTTTGTAGTTTCTTCCCATGTAGGATGATTGCGTAAATATTACTTACCTGAAAATATACTTAAGGTAAATATTTCATCAAATATATGTTTTTGCTTATCTGCTTTCATTAAATTTCACTGGAATTTATCTTTAGTAGTTAGGATTTAAAAAATAACTGAAATCAGAATATATTTTTGTCAGTTGAAGCTTTTAAAACATATTTATGTTACTACCTCATGTAGGTAGTAGCACAGTAAGGTGCAGTATTTTGGTCAGTGTGCCTATGAAGCCATACATTTTTCATTTCTTTCATTAAACTTTCCCCAGAGATAAGTTCAAAGAGTTCAACTAATTCTTAGGTCATCACTAACCTAGAAAATTCTGGAGTAGGTCCATTTCAGGTTTTCCATAGCGTCTTCAGACATAGTAAGTAACAAGAGACACTGGTGAGAGAGAAGAGCATTTGCTATCTCAAGTAGACATCCCTGCTCCACTCCAGTAGGCTGTAGCCATGGGGGAATGTGGCCCAGTGATCATTGGATGTTTAGTAAAGATGGGAAATAGTAAAAGGAGGGGGGTCGGAGGGGAGCAATTCCTAGAGAAGGGCATTATAGTTTCTTTAGTCTTAAGTATGGACAGCTAATTTTAAATGGTTTAAAGCATCATGTAGGTGAAAAGGAAGAAAATGCAGAACAGAATTTCAAATTCTCATGGACACCAGACTTTCTGGAGCTAAAGGGTCTGGAGAACTCCCTGAAACCATTGGCCTGAGATAACCTTTAAGATTTAAACTGAGGGCTGAGCCCTGGTGGCATAGTGGTTGCGCGCGGGACTGCGGCCCACTGGGATCGAGGTTCAATTCCAGCTCCTCAGGAGCAAAGGCTGGGTCTCCTACTCCCACCACCAGAGGGCAGTGATGCCTAAAAAAAAAAAAATTTAAACTGAAAATATTCCCTGATGTCTTCTGAAACCAAACAAGATGTTAGCTTAACTAATGAACAATGTCTTCCTTGAGTTGTATGCTTCTTTATGAACTTTCTAGGTGACAACAACTACTTGAAAGATGAGGTAGGAACCTTAGGCTCCTGAAGTTTAATGGTGAAGGAACAACTCAGAAAAAGGGAGTGAGAATGATTGTACAGTCTGAAACACAATCTTTTACTAAGTTATACAAGTAGAAACTGTTCAAATAACTTATGTTTTGCCATGTATATTTTCAGCAACTAAGTAAAATTTAAAACAAGTAGCAGCAACAAAAAATACCGTGCAGCTCTTCCATCCCCCACAAACATTACTTCTCTAGACTATAGTCAACCACTGGACTCCCTGCTCTTAATCACCACTCTCCCAGGCTAGTCCAATATTCTCCCAGCTTCTCTTAGTACCCATGTTTGCTTCGGAAGAAGTCCATTCTCTACACAGCCACTGCCTATATCCTGTGGAGATAAAATGCAAGATGGGTTCTATCATTCTTTTCAGCTCTATAACTCTACAGAAAACCCCTCCCAACCTCTCAGCTACTACTTTCACAGTTACAGTCAGTGGGAAAAGCAGGTTCAAATGCCTGGTCCAACTCTACAGGATTCTCTCTTCTGAATCAGTCCTTCAAATTCTCAATTTCCTCTTAGTTCTCTGATGCCTTCAAGGAGATAGAAACAGGCTTTAAGAAGGAAGGAGGAAAGGGTAGGTAGATAGCTATCAGCTTTTCTAATTCTCTGCCTGAGGATTCATCTAAGACGATCTAGTTAGCCAATGCTAGAAGCAGGCAGAACACCTAGGACAGTCCACTTGGTAACAAAAAGCAAGAAGTCTTACTTCAGTAACTTACTGGCTTTCTAAAGAGAAGAAAAACTAGAAGAGATGTATAAAGAATGTTGGCTAGACAAAAGCAAAAGTGAGAAATACAATAGACACAAAGAAAAGGCAGAGATTATTAAAGAATATGAGGGGAAAAACAACTGAAAGACTACCATCAATCATGAAAATCATTCAATGTGTAAATTATATTGTCATATGAAACAGCTGCCACTTAATGTGCTTTCTAAGGTCCTTAAATTAGCCACATCAAAGGTATTACACTTAGCAAGTAATCTTACTATTTAATATTTATTGATTGCGAAGAAATGCTTAAGCATTTTTTTGAAAAGACTTTGCCCCTACCTGTGAGCTTACCATATGGGTAAAGCAATTTTAGAGAGGAGGAAAATAGCACAAATACAGAGTAAAGGCAATAATGTTCATTGAAAATGTATGATTTTTTTTTATTTTTGGGGGGAGCATCACTGCTCTCTGATGGTGAGAGTAGGAGGCCCAGCCTTGCTCCTGGAGAGCTGCTGCTGGATTTGAACTTCCAACCCAGTGGGCTGCAGTCCCACACACAACCACTACGCCACCGGGGCTCAGCCCGGTTGCAAATGGTATACTAGTTTTCTTCCTTTCTTTTGTCTGTTCTTCCTTCCTTCTTTCCTTCCTTCCTGCCTGCCTTCCTTTCTTATCTGAGGCTTTTTATTCAGCTGATTAGCCAGAGCAGTGTTTAACATGTTCAGTGCATATAGTAAGGTTTTTTGAAATAAGAATGCTCTTTAATTCAGTCTGTTAGGTCTTGTGATGGGAACAGTATAGTCTTAGAGAATTTTTGTTAACATAGGATCTTTAGTTTTTCCTTCTGAATTATTAATTATGAAAGCAGTTATCACGTAAACATGGTCTTTAGAGCTATGTGTTTGGTATTCAAATGGATAGAGATACTTTATATGTAATGTAGAGAAAGACTCGTGGGCTAAGTGGGCCTTAGTTTCTGGCTCTTGCTCTTACCTGGCCTTGGGCAAATCTGCAAAATGGCAATTAATATCTACTCTGTAGAGTAATTGTAAATACTAAAGTGAAATACATATGAAAGCAATAAATAATATATATAATTCACGGTAGGTTTTCAATAACTATAAATTTAACAGGTCATATATCTCATTGACGAGGAATGGATTTTTAATGGCAAGTATCCTATCCCAAGTTGGTGTCTTCTAGGTACAGTTCATATTTCTGTTCAAGCCCTTTTTACCCTCAATCTATCATCCAGTGAAAGAACGTTCTGTTAATGCAAATCCTTTTATTTAAAAAATGGAGAAATAAACATATAGTAAATTTCTTTTTGATCCATTTCTGATATGATTCCATTTTTAAGTACCATAATTTTAAATGTCACCTATCTTCTGACAAGTTTTCAATTTTATATCTCCAACCTAGTTCTTTTTCTTGAACCTTAGATTAGTGACTTCCTTCTTTCCTCCTTTTTCAGCCTGTTCCTACCAGAGTGTTCTCATTTTAGAAAAGCACCATCTTCCCATTCCTGATGGAAAATATTTTCGTATCTACCTTACTATCTATCTCTCACACCCATACTTCGATCTGTTACCATCTCCTTCAAAATTGTTTTGATCTAAGCCACCATTAGATGCAACTCTCTCTCTTTCACCTACATCTATTCCCACACAAAAGGGATCTTTTTAAAGTCTGTCATAGCATGCTCTCAAAAACAATATGGATGCTCATGTCATTCAGTCTTATCCAAAACCTCTGTTCTCTATCCTACAAGATGCCACACTTGGCCCTCTACCACTTCCTTGACCTCTTTCTTCCTTTACTGTTCTCCACACCAACTCTTGCTTACCCATCACTTTCCTGGAAAAAGATGTTGCAATCACCTTCTGTAAAAATTTACAGCCTTGGACACCCTAGTGGGGGATTCTGCTCAGCTCTGGGGGTTCCTGTAAGTTGGAATCAACTCCATATCAGTGGATTTGTTTTTGGCTTTTTTACTTGTTTGTGTTTTCAACAACACCCCTGGCTGGGAGCTGCGGGGAAAATGGAATAGGGGTTACTGCTGAGAGAGGGACAAGTTACTCATTAGGTGATGTAAAGCTTTTGGAAACGAATAGTGCTGATGATAGTACAACATGGTGACTATAATTATTGTTTGTCTCTATTATTAATTAATTAAATTTAAATCATTTTATTGAGAGTTCTTATAGATATTATAACATCCATAAATCAATTATATCAAACAAACTTGTACCTATGTTGCTACCATCATTTTCAAAGCATTATCTTTCTATTTGAACCCTATTATCAGCTCTTTTCCCCTCCTCCCACCCACCTATCTCCATGAATCGTTAATAATTATATATTTTTTCATTCTTTTTTTTTGTGGGGATGACTCATACAGCTTTTAACCCAATACGCACATACATACATACATGCATGCATGCATACATACATACATATACACATTGTCAAGCACATATATGCATTTGTAGTCATCATCATTTTAAAAACATTTTCTTTCTACTTGAGACCTTGGTATCAGCTCCTCATCCCTCCACCCCCACGCACCTTTGATAGTTTATAGGTTGTTATTATTCTTTCATATCGTACATCATCCACTGTATCCCTTGACCCACATTTCTGCTATTTGTCCCCCTCAGAAGTGGGGGTATACTTCCATCTTGCTCTTGATTTCCCGTTCCACCCTGGTACCCCCCCCCCCAACCTTTGTGGTATCACAATTCCCGTTATTATTTCTGAGGGGTTTATCTGCCCTGGCTTCCATGTCCCGCGAGCTTTTGGCTGTACTGATGTGCAGATTCTCATCCAACAGGATTTGTGAAGTAAAACAGGTCATGATGGGACAGGGTGGGGGTGGGGGTGGGGTGGATGTGTTAAAGAAACAGAGGAATGTTGTGTGCTTTGTTGGTGCTATACTGCACCCTGACTGAATTGGGTGACGATAATTAATGTCACTCAAAGACTAGGAAATACTCCATTTTATTCGTCCAGCAAAGAAATGATAAAGATGTGGGCTAGAGCAGTGATGATTAGAACAGCTGCCGTTTATTGAGGAGCCCTCGTGGTGATGGTGGGTTGCGTATACCTTGGGCTGCTCACCTCAAGGTCAGCAGTTTAAGGCCGCAAATTTCCCCTGGGATAAAGACGAGGCTTCTGCTCCCATAAGGATTTCTAAATAGCCTTGGGAACCACGTGGAGCAGTTCTAATCTGTCCAAAAAGGTCACTGTGACTTGAAATCGACTCCATAGCAGTTGGTATTGGTTTGATAGTAGATGCTATGTGCCATAGCAGTATTTTGTTAGCATTAATTCATTATATCATCTTTTAGACCCTATCTTTTTAATTTTTTTTGGCGGGGGGCATCAATGCCCTCGGTGGTCGTGGGCGCTACCCAGCGCTGCTCCTGAGAGCCACCGCTGGATTTGAACCGCTTAGCTTGGGCCGCAGCCCCACGCTCAACTACTTACGCCACCTCCACCGGGGCTCAGCCCTTAAACCCTATCTATAGATAAGGCTTAAGACCTTTCCAAATTCACACAGCTATCAAATAGCACAATGAGTTATGAATTGCTGTAATGCCATAAGGGGAGGACACGAGCTAGTCAAGGAGCAGTATAACAACAATGAAACATGCAAATATCCTCTAGTTTTTTAATGTTTCCTCTCCCCCCACCCCACTATCCTGATCCCATTCTACTTTACAAATCCAACTAGACCAGAGGATGTACTCTGATACAGATAAGAGCTGAAAACACAGGGAATCCAGGACAGATAACCCCCTCAGGACCAATAATGAGAGTAACAATTCCAGGAGGGGAGGGGGTGGGGAGAGAGTAAGGGGGAAATGATGACAGTGAGCTATATATAACCCCCTCTCTAGTGGGTGGGCAGTAGAAAAGTGGGTGAAGGGAGACATCAGACACTGTAAGACATGTAAAAATAATAATTTATAAATTATCAAGAGTTTGTGAGGGAAGGAAAGTGGGGGAAGGAAGGGGGAAAATGAGCTGATACCAAGGCCTTAGGTAGAAAGAAAATATTTTGAGAATGATGATGGCAACAAATGTACAAATGTGCTTGACACAGTAGATGTATGTATGGATTGAGTTGAGTTATAGGAGCTCCAATAAAATGATTTTTTTTTTGGGGGGGGGGGGCATCACTGCTCTCCGGTGGTGGGAGTAGGAGGCCTAGCCCCACTGCTGGAATTGAACCTCCGTCCCAGTGGGCCGCAGTCCCGCACACAACTACTACGCCACCGGGGCTCAGCCCAATAAAATGATTTTTTAAAGTAATTTCACTTCTTTCTTTTGGTATTTGATAAGTTGATGTGGGCTTGAAAAATAAATACTTTTCAGTTAATTTCTGAGCTCAAGGCTGTCAGATGGTGTCAGGTTAAATAAGTGATTTGTGCTTCTTGCACTTCTGTACTAACCAGCTTGAGTTCTAGGAAGAGGTAAAAATAAACAAAAATAAGTTCTGTGAATTTTCAGCTATTAGGATGTATTCCAAAGCAATTACTAATGAATTTGAAATTATCACCATCATTTCCATATATTAGCACAGATATCAGGGATTGTAAATATTTTTCTTATTTGAAAAATGTTTTTTAAAAATATCATTACCTCGGGGAAGGTAGGGGGATAAAGAGGGAATGGATGACAAAGTTCAACCCTAGAACTCCCTCCCAGGGGGATGAGTAACAGAAAAGTGGGTGAGGGACAATGAAGGACTATGTGAGATATGGAAAAAGTAATCCTTAACTTATTAAGGGTTTGTAAGGGAGAGTGGGCAGGGGAGGTAGGAAGGGAGAGGAAATAGCTGATATCAGGGTCTCAACTGGGAAGAGAATGCTTTGAAAATGACGATGACAGCATATGTGTAAATGTGCTTGACTGTATGGATTGTGATAAGAGATATATAAGAGCCCCCAATAAAAGTAGTTTTTTATTTGTCATTATGTCTTAATAAACCCAAGTTTGAGTGAGCTTACTATTACAGGGTTCTTTGTACTTTGAAAAGAAGATAGGTTTTCCTGTTCTGTCTGCAAGATACACGGGTAGAACCATTGCTCCATATATGTACCTTTAAATTTTTTCACTCATTTTTTTAAAGTGTGTGTGTGTGTGTATTTGTGTGTGTGTGAGAGAGAGAGAGAGAAAGAGAGAGACTTGTTTAGGCATGATTGTCAGTTCTCTTTTATTTTCTGCCTACTTACTGCTTTGGATAAACACCCTGGAACATTGCCAGAAATTCAGGTGGCTGAATACTAATTTTGCTGAAATTAGATGGAACAGTCATCCACTGCCAATTTTCTGTCTAAATTATGCAGAAATTTGACTCTTTTACTACATAAATCTGGTCAAAAATAGAGTCCTAATTTTCTAGTTAGTCAATAATACCTTCAACAGACTAATTCTTGTTTTAGCTTGGCTTTTTATGTAGGAAAAGAAATCAGAGAAAAATGAAATACAACAAAAACTACTACTAGGGTTTTTTGTTTTGTTTTTCATATAACCCCAAAATAAATTTATAGTGTCAAAGGATGTAACATTCATAACTTTGCCTGGTATAAAGCAGAAGCAAGCCTTAGAAAACAATTAGTACATCTTTCAAATGTACTATAGTTATTGAATAATTACTTAAATAATGGTCAGTAATGGACTACAAAGGGTTATCTCTTAGCTAATCCTCAAGTAATGAAATTGGTGTATCTCTGATTTTTCTCTTAGCCTTCCAGGGTTAGAAGAATGAGACAAAAGTGATTATGGGGAGTAGAGGGAGCCACTGGAGGCCAGCAACGAAAAGGAGACCTTATCTTAAGCAATTAATCAAGAGACTCATATTGTGGGACAATTATTGTGAGCTAATTCTAAAATAGCTTGAGAGCCCCAGGTCTTGAGATATTTTTCCAGAATTTTGTCAAGGTCATATAGAGCATGGAAACAATCTTGCATTGTAATAAATGTTTGCTTCAAAGCACATATTACTCTATACCTAAGGATATGTGCAATATGAAAATGTAACATCAAGCAACATTAAGTGTTGTTGTAATCTTTCTCTCTATTCTCATTTACATGATTGCAAATTGTGCAAAATAGAATAAAGCATTATCCCAAAGACAAACAGCCTCTATTCAAGTTCCTAAGTTCATTGGCCTCTGGCATATGTAATATATTGAAGTTTTATTGTTGAGTCTGGCCTCATGTACATTGAGTAATAATGCTGATCATGTGTGCTTTGGTTTTTACTTGCATGTTAATTAATATAATAATGGATTTTCTATTGAGTAGAAAACAAAACCAAGCCATCAGGTCTATTGCAACTCATAGCAACTTGATGTAACTCTTCCTTAGCGTGTCAGAGACCGGACATCACTATTGGAGCAGGTGCTCTCATCTTTCTCCCAAGACACAGCAGCGGGGTTCAAATGGCTGAGGTCCAGCAGTTCAGTGCATAACCCACACACTACCAGTTCATGCCAGTGAATATGGCTTTATTCCATATGGCCAGTCACTTAAAACTCATATTACTATTACTGCCCCTCCCATTATTGAAACAAATATTTTTTTGCATTTCTTGTTCTTTCATTTCTTTTATCTGATAGTTTATCTGCTGAATGAGAATGTTAAAACTTTCCCATAGCCTTCTTACCTACTGTCCTTCTGGCAAGTGCTGGGTGAATGGAGAATGATAGTAATGAAAGGTCTATGCTTTGCTGCTATTGCTGTCATCAACTTTTATTTGAAGAGTGGTCTATTTCTTTCAGGTGTTTTATGTTAATTTTGTGTTGATTGCCATGATAATCTTGTGACATAAGTAGGATCATTATTTCGTGCATGTGCGGTCCACCCTTCCCATCATCACAAAGAAAGGGGAAAACATTGGTCTTAGGAATGAAGTTTTCTTCAGTTCTGATGCTGTTTCCACTGCAGTGAATGATTGCCTTAATGCAACACTTTAAAGTATGACTTAAATAAAGAGTGCATTTCTAAATATCACAAAATTCAGAGGTCATATGGCAAGTCAGTTCGATGGAAAGAATTGTATATAGCTCTAGTAATTGATTAATGCAAATGTCTCATAAATAAGCACAAACAAGGAGTTTCAGGGAATGAAATTTAAGAACATAGGGGCAAAACAAAGTTCCCCCATACTTCCATGAGCTACAACTCCATGAGCTACAGCTTGTCAATATTTTCTTCTTCATCCCTCTTTAGCAGTGCTGTTTTAATAGCTAAAACAATTTCACTCTACAATGGAAATGCTGTAAGAATTTAAGAAGTACCATTCTTTTAAGCACCACTAAAAAAGAAGAAGGAGCCATGGCGACACAATGGTTATATCAGTGGTTTACACCACCAGCTGTTTCACAAGAGAAAAAGCCTGATCGTCTGCTCCAGTAAAAATTACAACCTAGGTAACCCTATGGGAAAATTCCACTCTGTTATATAGGGTGTTATATATACTCAATGACACACACAAAAGAGTGAGAGGGGAGAGGAGGAAAGAAAGAAAATACTGTCAACTAATTTATGAAATAATTCCTTCTTACATAGAATGTTTATTTTTAACTATATAAAACAAATGTTTCTTCAAATTTCTGAAACATTCTACGCAGGATATTAAGTTCACCATGGGCTGGTAGCATCCACTATGTCATTGCTATCAGTTAGTCCACAGAAATTAATATAATACTATTATTGCTCAAAAAAGAGTTCCCAATAGAGGCACTCTTTTTTTTCCATCACTTTTTAGCAACTTAGTGTCAATGACATGTAATTAAATAGATTGGGCTTTTTTGTTTTGCTGTTCATTTTCTTTTTGGTGGTGTTGTTTTTCATTTTCTCATAAAAGTACTGCTGCACAAAATAGTTTTCATCAGCCTGTGATGTTTGCTTACAGCTAAAGACAAAAGTGGTTCCTTAGTGAAACTTAATGGGGAAAATAGACAAGTATAAATTGTGACTCTTTCTTTGGGAAATAGAGACAATGCGTCATTGAGCGGACAGTGACAAAGCTCGAGACTTAAAAACAGAACAAAATAAAAGTCCCTGCCATCGAGTTGATTCCAACTCAGGGTGGTCCCCAAGACAGACTTAAAGTGCCCCCCTCCCCCCGGGTTTCGGGGGCCATCAGACATGATGCGGTGAGCAAAGAAACTCATCTTTTTCCGATGCCTCATGGTTTTGATTTGACCAGCGCTTCTAGACTCAAAAGAGGAGAAAGTAGTAACAGAAGAGTTTCTTGTCAAGTAAACGGAAAATGGAGGTCTAAAGAGCCTGAAGAAGGAAAGAACTAGGCTGG